>JACBKR010004445.1:0-23825 GCA_014218235.1 Colocasia esculenta | reverse complement strand
GTTCCCCATACAACTATCTGTATATCTTTAAATGCTCTGACTTCCATTTGTCTGAACTCCTTCATGCTTTATATATTTTTTATCTCACCTACCTCCGAAAGTATGGATGTATCTGTTTCCTTCCTTTCCTTTCAGGATTGCAGAACATCAATGAAGCATGCTTAGCTTTCAGTCTTAAGAATGGAGGTTACAGAACATTAATGAAGTTGTTTATCAAGCCCTGAAGCTACCTACGTAGCTTGAAGACGTTGGACCTAAAGAACTAAAAGACTGATAGTTATGACGAATTCTCAAGTTGTCAACATCCTAGGATGAACGGCTATTCTTCAAACAACTAGTTTCTAACGGATAGTTTCAAACTGGATGATAAGTCTCTAAAGCTCATATATAGAAGCTCAAGTTTGAACAAGAAGCACAGACCAACGAGCAAACTGAACTCCAATCTAAAACTGCGAGAGTAGCAAGAGTAATCATAAGCCTTCTACTAAAAAGAAGAAGAGAGCGGCTACTCACTCCTCGACTTCCAAGCTCTCTGTTTTTAGAAGTCTTTTCTTATTCGGTGGCATTTTGTAACTATAGATCTTTCTTAGTCCACCAACTTAGATTCAGAAAGAGTTAGAGCTCAAATCTTATTTGTATCTCTTTCTGATTCTTTGTGTTTGCTCATTCTTCTAAGTAGATACACAAGGTTTTATTTATGTGTTAGATAACCCACAGAGGAGTTTGTTTCTGCAGTGCCCCTCTTGTGAAGGGAGACCTATGTGTAGGTGGTCTTTGTACCCCTTTGTAAAGGGAAGACTTGCTTGGGTGCAAGGGGAAGACTTGCTTGGGTGCAAGTGTTCTTGGTAGTTTAGTGAAATCCCAAGAGGTTACTTGGGGACTAGACGTAGGACTTCCATGTGGGAAGGGCCGAACCAGGATAAAATCTCTTGTGCAATTGTGTGATTGTTTCCGCCAAGTTCTCACTTGTTTCACACACACACACTAAGTACTAACAACTATCTATCTAGTGTTATCCATTTTCAGAATTTTTAAAAGCACAGAGAGTCCTATTCACCCCCCCCCCCTCTAGGACATCTATAGTGCCATTTCGATCCAACAAATGGTATCAGAGCGAGGTCTTCTCAGAAGAATCAAAAGATTTGAGAAGAGATGGCATCTGAAGCTCACAACTACGAAGGTCAGTTTTGTCACCTGACCACCATTCTTCGATGGTGAGGTACCAGTATTGGAAGATAAGAATGGAATGCTTCATCAGCGGTACAGACTTTGATCTGTGGCACGTAATAGAACAGGTGATTTTGCTATAATTGCTGATGGAAATTCTACATATCTATAGCTGACAAAAGAACCATGTCCCTAAACTATAAAGCCAAGAATTATCTATGTTGTGCTTATCTAAAAAGGGTTTTAATAGATTATCTACTTGTAGAACTGCTAAAGAAATGTGGGATAAACTACAAGTACTTATGAAGGAACTGATAGAATAAAGCAAACTAGAATAAATGTGCTTCTCTCCGAATATGAACAATTCAAAATGCTTCCTAATGAAAATATAACCCAAATGTATAATAGATTCTCAAAATAGTAGTAGGTTTGAGTTCACTTGGTAAAATTCTTACTAATGAAGAAATAGTAAGAAAATTCTAAGATCATTAACTCATGCCTGGACTCCTAAGGTCACGCTATAAAGAGGCACATGATCTAACACAAATTTCTATTGATAAATTGATTGGTTCTTTAATGGCTCATGAAATCAATATGGAAAGATTTTCTTAAGGCTCTTCGAAAAAGAAAATGCCAAATGCTTTGAAAGCTGCAAATTCTTCTTCCTTTGAGGATTCAAAAGAGAATTAGATGATAGTTATGATGAAGCTATGCTATCAAGAAAACTCCAAAGGATTCTTGCTAAGAAGAAGAAGTTCGGGTCGAAGAGAACTTCAAAAAGGAAAAGAAGAAAGAACCAACTTGCTATGAGTTAATCAACCTGGACATTACAAGTCAGAATGTCCTAAGCTCAAAAAGAAAGAACCAGCTGAAAGATTTGAGAAGAAAAAGGTAAAGAAAGAATATTCAGAAAGTATAAGAAGAAGGCAATGGCCGCAGCTTGGGATAATGAAGAACCTACAAGTTTAGACTCTTCAAGCTCAAAATCAGAAGAAGAGGAACAAGCTAATCTAGCCCTTATGGTAAGACTAGACCAGGGTCGCCTGAGAGCATCCAAATGGTATTTGGATAGTGGGTGCTTAAGGCATATGGTAGGTGACAGAAAGTTGTTTACAAGTTTAGAGATGAGGTTAGATAATGGAAAAGGCGAAGTGTTAGGATGTTTAACAGTAGAAAAAAATAAAAGGATTTGATAGAAGATGTTATGTATGTAGAAGGATTAAAGCATAATCTTATTAGCATTAGTCAAATGTGTGACAAAGGTCACTTAGTAAAGTTTCAGAATGATAAGTGCATTATTCAAAAGGATGGAAAGCAATCTTTGAAGCACAAATAGTCAAAAAATTATACACTCTACAATTAGCAGAATGAAAGAAGTTAACTTATGTCTTGCAACTACCAAAAGTGAAGAGACTGATTTGTGGCACAGAAGACTAGGACATGCAAGCACATCAGTGAACAAAAAACTTATCAAGCATGATCTAGTTGAAGGTCTTCCGAAGCTTAAAATGAAGAAATATGAAATCTGTATAGCTTGTGCAAAAGGAAAGCAAACCAAGACTTCATTTTATTCCAAGACCTTAGTAACAACCTCCAAACCATTGGAACTTTTCGCATGGACTTGTTTGGACCTATAAGAACAGTAAGTCTTGGAGGAAAAGTTTATGGCTATGTAATTGTGGATGATTATTCAAGGTACACTTGGGTATCATTTTTGGAAGCCAAATCAAAAACCTTTTCAGCCATCCTAAAGTTCAGTAGACTAGTACAGAAGAGTCAGAAGTTTCAAATAATCAGTATTACATTGACCATGGTGGAGAATTCAAAATGAAGAGTTCGTCAAATTTGTGAAGAAAATGGCATAGAAACACAATTTCTCTGCACCAAGAACACCTCAACAAAATGGAGTAGCAGAAAAGAGAACAGAAAACATGCTGGACATGGCCAGAACAATGCTTACATAATACAATCTACCAAGATATTTCTAGCAGAAGTAGCCAACACAACTTGCTACATCATCAACAGGTGTATGATCAGACAAATACTGAAAAAGACACCTTATAAGCTATACAAGGAGAAGAAGCCAAATGTCAGTCATCTTCAACCCTTTGGTTGTAAGTGTTTCATTTTGAATAATGAAAAAGATAATTTAGGAAAATTAGATGCTAAAAGTGATGAAGGTTTTCCACTAGGATATATCTCAAAACCTAGAGGATACAAAGTGTTAACATAAGAACTTTAACTATAGACAATCACTTCATATTTATTTGATGAAACTAACCATTCTATTAAGAGAATAGAAGAAGAGGATGTTGAAGAATTGTGCAGGGATCTGGAACAAACCTCTCTTGAAGAAAAATATGAGGATAAGGAAGATCCTCTTCTAGAAGAACTGCAACAACAAAAAGAAACATAGGAACAACTACCTAGAGAATTGAGGTATCACAAAGATCATCCAAGAGAAAATATTATAGGTGATCCTCAAGACAAGGTAAGAACAAGAGGTATGAATATTCCCTATGATTACACTGCATTTGTTTCTCAAATTAAGCCTAGGACAATCAATGATGCACTGGCAGATGAATCTTGGATCCTAGCTATGCAAGAGGAACTTAACCAGTTCCAACGCAGCCAGGTCTGGACTCTTGTCCCTAGACCTTCTGACCATCCACTTATTGGGACCAGATGGGGTCTTTAAAAACAAAATGGATCAGGAGTAATCACCAAGAACAAGGCCAGACTGGTAGCACAAGGATATTCCCAAGAGGAAGATATTGATTTTGATAAAACATATGATCCAGTTGCTAGATTAGAGGCAATCATAATTTTATTAGCATATGCATGTTCTCTTAATATCAATTTATTTCAAATGAATGTTAAAAGTGTTTTTCTGAACGGTTACATAAAAGAAGAAGTTTATGTTGAGCAACCTCCTGGTTTTGAAGATACTAAATATTCAAATCATGTTTTTCATTTAAAGAAAGAACTATATGGGTTGAAACAAGCTCCAAGAGCCTGGTATGAAAGACTCAGTGCTTATTTTATATCACATGATTTTTGAAGAGGTAAAGTAGATAGCACCCTATTTATTAAGAAATTTTCTGAAGGAATCTTGATTATACAATATATATTGATGATATTATATTGGTTCTACTAATGAAACACTCTACAAATTCTTTGAAAACCTTATGCAAAGTCAATTTAAAATGAGCATGATGGGTGAGCTTAATTATTTTCTTGGCTTGCAAATCAAGCAGACCAAGGAAGGTTCTCACATCTATCAAACTAAGTATATTTCAGACTTGCTATCTAAATATGGTTTTGACAAGTGTAAGCCCTTAGGAACACCCATGAACTCAGGAATTAAGTTAGATAGTGATCCATCTGGTAAGAAAGCATATCAGAAGATCAATAGAGGCATGATTGGGTTATTACTCTATCTTACTGCTAGTAGACCAGACATAATGTTCAGTGTATGTTTGTGTGCCAGATTTCAGGCTGATTCAAAAGAATCTCATGTTAATGTTGTTAAAAGAATTTTTAGATACCTTATAAACACAAGTAAATTGGGTTTATGGTATCCCAGATGCTTTGAATTCAAATTGATTGGATATAGTGATGCGAACTATGCTGGTTGCAAAATAGATAGAAAAAGCACCAGTGGTACTTGTCAAATTCTTGCAGGATGCTTAATTTCTTGGTCTTCCAAAAAGCAAAATTCATTAGCCTTGTCCACAACAGAAGCAGAATACATGCAGCTAGAAGTTGCTGCACACAACTGCTATGGATCAAACATCAACTAGAAGACTATGGTCACACACTTTATGAAATTCAATGTTGTGTGACAACACAAGTATGCATAATCAACTTGATCAAAATCCAATTCAACACTCAAGAACCAAGCACATTGAGATCAGGACATCATTTCATTAGGGACCATGTAAGTAATGGAGATATTTTACTTGAATTTGTCTCTACAGATAATCAATTAGCTGATATATACTAAACCTCTCCCTGAAGATAGATTTACTTCAATAAGAAGAGAAATAGGTATGTGTAACCCTGATTAAAAACTCATACTCTTTACTGTTTTCCTTTCATTGCAAAAATTTCCAAGTCCTGGAACTTCGACTTCTCTGAAGTTGGAGTTGTGTACTGCGACTTTCATAAAGTCGGAGTTTGGCACTGCGACTCTCATAAAGTCAGAGTCAATTTTTTTTATAAAAAAGGGGGGCCTTTAATTTTTTTTTTTTTTTTATAAAACTCGAAGTCCTTATACCGATTGCCTATCAACTGAACCTTACTCCGACTCTTTAACAGTCGAAGTCAGACCTTACTCCGACACTTAGAAGTCGAAGTTTGATATCTCACTGCGACTTCTATACAGTTGAAGTATCTTCACTCCGACTCCTTGAAAGTCGAAGTCGATTATGTATTGCTTGTTCTCCGACTCCTTGAAAGTTGTAGTTTGACATCGATTGATGAACAAACTCATATCACTCCAACACATAAAAACTCAAAGTCTATTATCAATCAATGTCTCACTGCAACTTCTATATAGTCGAAGATATGTATGCATCTATTGTCTTTGACTCCAACTTCTTGTAAGTAAAAGTATCAAAAATCAACTTCTGTGTACTTGTACTTAAATAATATTTGTGTAATCTGTCATTCTACAGAATCCATGAAATCATAATCTTGGTTATTTCATTGGCTTTCATTATTCCTATGGGATCCTTTACAAATGAATGACACGTATATGTGACAGAATAATGTTCTTCTTGCTATCACCATTTAAATATTTTGTTAGGTAGGAAAAATTAAATTCAAAATAATCACATATGAAAATCTTTGTTAAGATCTGAAATAATTATATAATGTGGTCTTTGTTTGCTGTCAGAAGTTTAGTTCTTTTCATTTGACAGTTGCTATGTAGTAAATGCGATGGTAGGTATAAGCAGTATGCGCTATCTGTCAGAGCTCACCTACCACTTTCAGAACTACATGACTTTCATGAAAAGTCCTTGTATTCCCTATACAACTATCTGTATATCTTTAAATGCTCTGACTTCTGTTTGTCTAAACTCCTTCACGCTTTATATGTTTTTTATCTCACCTACCTCCGAAAGTATGGAGGTATTGTGTCCTTCCTGTCCTTTCAGGATTGCAGAACATCAATGAAGCATGCTTAGCTTTTAGTCTTGAGCATGAGTTTTACATAACATTAATGAAGTTGTTTATCAAGCCATGAAGCTACCTACGTAGCATGAAGACGTTGGGACTCTAAAGAACTGAAAGACTGATGGTTATGATTGAATTCTCAAGGTGTCAACATCCAAGGATCAACGACTATTCTTCAATCGGCTAGTTTCTAATAGATAGTTCAAAGGGGAAGATCAAGTCTCTAAAGCTCATATATAGAAGCAAGTTTGAATAAGAAGCACACACCAACGAGCAACACTGAACTCCAATCTGAAACTGCGAGTAGCAAGAGTCATCATAAGCCTTCTACTAAAAAGAAGAAGAGAGCTACTACTTCACTCCTCGACTTCCAAGCTCTCTAGTTTTTAGAAGTCTTTTTATTCAGTGGCATTTGTAACTATAGATCTTTCTCAGTCCACCAACTTAGATTCAGAAAGAGTTAGAGCTCAAATTCTTATTTGTATCTCTTTCTGATTCTTTGTGCTTGCTCATTCTTCTGAGTAGATACACAAGGTTTTATTTCTATGTTAGATAACCCGCGGGAGGTTTGTTTCCTGCAATGCCCCTCTTGTGAAGGAAGACCTACTGGTGTAGGTGGTCTTTGTAACCCTTTGTAAAGGAAGACTTGCTTGGGTGCAAGTGGATTTGTAATACCTCTCAGGTTGAGAGAAGGCCAAGTATTCTTGGTAGTTTAGTGAAATCCCATGAGGTTACTTGGGGACTGGACATAGGACTTCCATGTCGGAAGGGTCGAACCAAGATAAAATCTCTTGTGCAATTGTGTGATTGTTTCCGCCAAGTTCTCACTTGTTTCACACACACCACAATAAGTACTAACAACTCTATTTAGTGTTATCTATTTTCAGATATATTTTAAAAGTGCAAGAAGTCCTATTCACCCACCCTCTAGGACATCTATAGTGCCATCTCGATCCAACAAGGCCTACCTGGGATGATGAAGACTCTGAGCAACCATCCTACTCAGAATCAGAAGAAGAAGGAGACAAGGCAAATTTTGCCTTGATGGCTGATATTGAGGTATTATCTGATTCCTCCTATGATTCTTTTGCAGAAAATGAAGATTTTACGCTGGAAGATGCACTCAGACAAGTATTTGAAAATCACAAGAAAACCTACAATGAACTAAAGGATTTAAAAGATGAACACACGAGAACTCTTGATGAAAATAATTGATTATTCGAAGAGTTAAGAAAATTAAAAGATGAAAATAATCGATTAATCAAGAAGGTGGATAACATAACAGATGAATGCACTTAGGCAAAGGCTGATAAATTGACAGCGAAATATAATCAGCTAAAACTCACTAAAACAGTAGAATCTAATAAACCTGTAAGTACAAGAGAAGTTGGAGAGTCATTTTGAACTAAAATGGAACAAATAAATAATAACAGTGAAATTAACTGGTTAATCTTAGAAAATAACCGATTAAAATACATTGACAATAAGTTTTCAACATGAAGAAAGAATTTAAGAATGATTTTAGGAAATCAAACATGCAATTGTAAGAAAAGGAGAACAGGATACATTCCATCTGAAAATGAAGAAAATATAAAACATCCTGAGATCTATCCAACTCCAAAATTTGTCAAAGAACAAACCAATGAAAATGTGTTAGGATCAGATATTCGGTTATGGCAAAGCTAGAAGGGGGAGTTGAATAGATTTGCAGCGGAAACTTAATCAATTTGAAAATTACTTCGGATTAAAAGATCTACTCAATCAAAACCCCTTGATCTGATGTAATGTGTGTGAGCAAACTAACAGTTAGTGTGTAGACGAAATCCCTATGCATGCATCTAGCGCAACACAATGCAAACCACAAATCAAACCATAGTGCACAAGGGATTTTTAGGTGGTTTGGAGATCACACCACGTGACTCCTACGTCCACCTCTCACACAGTGAGGACACACTACTCAAGAACTGAGTATAGCACACACACACGAGCACAACGGCTCAACCACACACACACACGCTAGATCAAGTCCACAATAGATCAAATCCTCTAGCCTTGATCTGACCAACACACCACACACGTTGTCTGATGCAAACACGCAATCAGAACAACAATCCACACGTGAATCAAGCACAAGGAACGCTTGAAACACCACAACACAAACAGATTTGTAAAAAACAAAACAGAGAAGAGTTTTAGAGTTGAAGAACAAATCCAAATTTGTAAACTCTTCTTGTGAACGTTTGTCTGGACTTCAAGCTTCGTCTTGATGATCACAAGTTGATGGAGACACTTCAATCCACGACGTTCAGGCTTCACCTTCCGCTGGAGAGACTTCTCTTCTTGGTTGTGGGCGGCAGGTTGAAGCAGAGTAGCAGAACAAGACTTCTCTTGTGAACTCTTTAGGGTTTTTGCTTGGAGGCTGCTTGTGTACATTATTTTCTTCAAAAGGTTGCTTATATAGTGGTGTTTACATATGGAGAGTCGTGGTAGAAGGAAACACCAACTTTGGCAACGTTCAAACTTTCCGAATCTGAAGCTTTTGTACGTCTGTCGACAGGTAATATACCTGCTGTCGACAGGAATCAACTGAGTATCAAGTACCAGAAGTCTGGATGTTCTGGAAAACTCTTACTGTATGAATCTGTCGACAGGTGACCTATTTCTGTCGACAGGTACATGTCTTCCAGAACTAGATCTTTCAGACTGTATGCTTCTATCGACAGGGGACTATGCTGCTGTCGACAGGTCTTGTTTTCCAGAATTGTGAACATGCTGGCTGTATGAATTTGTCGACAGGTGTTTGATGGTTGTCGACAGGTACACTATCTTGTGACTTTTCTTGATCTTTTCTACTTGTTTTTGACACATGTCTTGCATGGTATATCTCCTACATTAGTAAACATAGTTAGTGAGATATAATGAACATATATAATCAAGCATTGTACCAAGTTATTGTGACAAGTCATTTGTATGAAGATCTCATGCATTAAACTCAATTCTCATTGTTCACATTTGTTCATCATTATTCATCATAAAAACATGGTGTATTTATTATTTAGAATGTGAACCCAACATTCTCCCCCTTTTGATCATGACAAAACTAATCAATTAAGTAAGTGCACAATTGAGTTTTCTCCCCCTTTTGACACATCCAAAAAGATAAGTCATGCACAAATGGTTAAGAATGTAGCAAAGAACTGTGTTTCCAGTCATTGATCAGTAAGTGCACATAGTTACAAAAAAAATAATCCATTGCATGAAACAACAAAAGCAAAAGTGAAGGAGAAAGAGATGACGGAGTTAACAGACTGATTACCTAAAGAAGTGGAAGGAAATAAAGCAAAGAATTGTGTGACCACATAATGAATTGTGAAAGATATGAGTGGGGAATGAGTGTTCAATTAGAATTTTAAGGTTCAGAACTGGTTTATACCCATTGTAAGATGTCATAGACACTAGTAGTTGGACACATAAAATTCTACAATGGTTAAGAAATAATACTTTGGGAATCTCAAGTTATAGCATTTAGAAGACATCGTTCAAAAACATTGAAAATAAGATAACCCCTTTGAATAAAACGATTGTAGAAAAACATGTCCTTTGTGGTGATGTTCAATTGGTATTTGAAAGTAATGTCTACACGAGCGATTAACAATAAACAACACATTGCCTTTGATGTAGAAGCATGGAGGCTACACTCTATTTCTTGCGTTGATTTTTTCTTTGTCAAGTGAATGTGGGAAAAGTAGTAATTAGGATCACTTTCATCTTTTGACGTGAAGGTAGACATTTGGGATGCCCGTACCCCCAGTTACTCAGTGTAAGTGACCATCATACTATTGTGCAGAGATAATGAAAGGACTTTTTGACGCGAAGATAGACATTTGTGATGCCCATGTCCCGGTTACTCAGTGATACTCAACATTGCTCTGCCTTTGTCCCATTTCAACTACTTTTTATGAACTTTTGAGTGTTTGAAATAGGTAGTTTTTCTCCCCTTTTTTATATATTTTTAACATCAAGGTCAATAATTATTTAAGGTCAATGGTTAATGTAAAACATTAAGTTCAAAAACCTTCTTACTTATCAAACCATTTAGAAACATGATAATCCACAAGGGAATTATTCAAGTGAGTTAGGTTAAAATCATTAGATTTGATCAATGTTTTCTAGATGACACAACCTAGACTCAAGAACAAAATATTATATCAAGATCATTGTGATTAATTCAATGTCTTTGATACTATGTGAATATGAAAGGTTGCAATGAGTAGTAAGTCCCTATTCTCCCTTGTATCAATAATATGAACATACTCATAAAGAAAGGATTAGAAAAGATAAAGATTTATGGTTGAAGTGAGTATCTGTCGACAGCAAACATGAGCCTGTCGACAGATGCAGACAGTGGTGAAGTTCTGGGTTCTGTGAAGGCCTATCTGTCGACAAGCAGTTTGGGGCTGTCGACAGGGGCTTTGAAACTTCAGCTTTAAGGCTTTGAATTGAGAGTGATTTGAACCAAGATAGTGAGGGATAAGGACACATTGAATATGAAGGATATCTCTTATGAATTTCACTCACCTAGCCTTAACTTACTCCCCCATAGATTGTGCATGTGATAACTCATCATTCAATCATTTGCACTCAAAAGAGCATCCATAAGCATGTTCAAAATTTACTCCCCCATAACACATGCATAAAAAGTAGCACATAATTAGCCTTATGCATAACATGACTTTTGGTACTTGGCGGAGTATTTCACTCACGCATAATGATAGTTTCCAAACAAGCATAACTTGTTTTTCCACATGTCATCATTTGATATACCAAGAGATCATGTGCATAGTTATGCAAGCAAGATGACCGGATTCCAACTGCTAAGAGGCATTGTTATGAAGGGGTAGCATTAAGACACATTTTCATTGCTCAGATAAAGGTAAAGATCCATTTAAATTCTTGCAGTTCAAAACTGAAATGATAAAGAGATTTTACCTGAACAGCCTTCAATCATAGTCTCAAAAAAAAAATTACCTTTGTTCTCCATCATTTCTTGCCTTGCACAGCCAATGGCATGAATTCATTTCTAATTTTTGGCTGCAAGACATCTCAGCTTGTTGATGAAGCTTGTTTTGGGACCCACACTTGCTTGGGTCCTGCAATGACGTCAATGTTAGAATTCAACAATGATTTCTGAATCCAAAGTGATTTTATTTTTTGAATAGTTGTATTTCTTTCATTAATGGAATTATGAGCATGGGGCTTGGGAGCATGCACAAGATAACCATTTCTATGCCAACAGTCCCTAGAGACATGACCATGTTGATGACATGCATAGCATTGAACTGTTTTAGCATATTTGTGAGAGTGTTGATTTTTCTTCCAACAGAATTTAGCAAGATGACCAAGTTTATTGCATTTGAAACAAACGGGTTGAGTACTTACCTGGAGCTTACCATAGTGTGATTGCATTTGCTGGAATCTCTGAGATCCTTTAGAGTACCTTTGATCATCCTTGGGTTGAGAAGAAGGAGGTGGTATCCTTTGGTATCTCTTGGCATGATGTGGAGTTGGAGATTTTCTTGAAACATTCTGGGCTGCTGGAGGAGGTGTGGAGACCTTGTAGACTATTGTTTTCTTTTCCATTTTCTTTTTCTGATTTTCAATTGAGACATGATTCTTCCTTTCTGCAGCACTTTTGTTCAATTTTTTCTTTTCAGCTTTCAATGCAACAATCTCTTTTTCAGAAGTTAGAAGTTGGTTTTTCATGACATCCAGACCATTTTGTATTTTATTCTTTTCAATTTCACCTTGAACAACTTGATTTTCCAAGTCAACAATGTCTTTTTAAAATTGTTCCATTCATCATTTAATGGTGTCATGATACAAGCTTTCAATCTTCTTTTTCAGATGATTATTTTCCTCAACAGTTGATTGCATTTTTCTTTTATTGGTGATCATGAGCCATGTTGGAGATTTGTTTGTTCAATTGATCATTATCAAATTTGAGACTTTCATTATGATCAACCCAATTTTCATTTTGACTTTTCAAACCCAAAATTTCAGATTCCATCTGGTCATGATCTTCTTTCAACTTAGAAAACTTGTTTCCATAGTTTCTGACTTCATTTTCCAATTTTTCATTCCATTTTCAACTTTTCATTTTCTTCATAGAATGCTTGAGCATTATCAATTATCATTTCATTCTTCTCTAATTTTTTTTAGCTTCTTGTTTTGAGCTCTTACTTCTTAAATTGATTGGACAAGTGCTCATAGCATTCTATCAATTCGTCATAGGATACATCATCCTCTGAATCAAAATAGATATTGATGCATCAAATGGATCTGAATTGGATTTACCTGACCTTTGAGAGTATCTTGACTTCTCTAACTGATGTGATCCTTCAGATTCGTCTGAACGGGAAGAGCCTCTTGAGCTGCCATGAGCCATGTAGCATTTTTCTCCGTTCCCTTTCTAGACTTGCATGTTTTCATAGAGGAGTCCTGCATTTTATCAACCTTGTCATCAAACAATTATCATAGGTCTATTTATGATGCTTGAGAACTTAGCCATATTTCTGAATATGTTTCAGATGACTAGACCAATCAACAAAAGTAATCAGATCAGTTCAGAATCAATTATAACCCGATCAGAGCAATTAAGCACACAAACAGATATGTCAAATCACAACCGATGAACAGAAAACCTGCTCTGATACCAATTGTTAGGATCAGATATTCGGTTATGGCAAAGCTAGAAGGGGGGGTTGAATAGATTTGCAGCGGAAACTTAATCAATTTGAAAATTACTTCGGATTAAAAGATCTACTCAATCAAAACCCCTTGATCTGATGTAATGTGTGTGAGCGAACTAACAGTTAGTGTGTAGACGAAATCCCTATGCATGCATCTAGCGCAACACAATGCAAACCACAAATCAAACCACAGTGCACAAGGGATTTTTAGGTGGTTCGGAGATCACACCACGTGACTCCTACGTCCACCCCTCACACAGTGAGGACACACTACTCAAGAACTGAGTACAGCACACACACACGAGCACAACGGCTCAACCACACACACACACGCTAGATCAAGTCCACAATAGATCAGATCCTCTAGCCTTGATCTGACCAACACACCACACAATTGTCTGATGTAAACACGCAATCAGAACAATAATCCACACGTGAATCAAGCACAAGGAATGCTTGAAACACCACAACACACACAGATTTGTAAAAAACAAAACAGAGAAGAGTTTTAGAGTTGAAGAACAAATCCAAATTTGTAAACTCTTCTTGTGAACGTCTGTCTGGACTTCAAGCTTCGTATTGATGATCACAAGTTGATGGAGACACTTGAATCCACGACGTTCAGGCTTCACCTTCCGCTGGAGAGACTTCTCTTCTTGGTTCTGGGCGGCAGGTTGAAGCAGAGCAGTAGAACAAGACTTCTCTTAAGAACTCTTTAGGGTTTTTGCTTGGAGGCTGCTTGTGTACGTGATTTGCTTCAAAAGGTTGCTTATATAGTGGTGTTTACATATGGAGAGTCGTGGTAGAAGGAAACACCAACTTTGGCAACGTTCAAACTTTCCGAATCTGAAGCTTCTGTACGTCTGTTAACAGGTAATATACCTGCTGTCGACAAGAATCAACAGAGTATCAAGTACCAGAAATCTGGATGTTCTGGAAAGCTCTTACTGTATGAATCTGTCGACAGGCGACCTGTTGCTGTCGACAGGTACATGTCTTCCAGAACTGGATCTTTCAGACTGTATGCTTTTGTCGACAGGGGACTATGCTGCTGTCGACAGGTCTTGTTTTCCAGAACTGTGAACTTGCTGGCTGTATGAATCTGTCGACAGGTGCTTGATGGCTGTCGGCAGGTACACTGTCTTGTGACTTTTCTTGATCTTTTCTACTTATTTTTGACACATGTCTTGCATGGTATATCTCCTACATTAGTAAACATAGTTAGTGAGATATAATGAACATATATAATCAAGCATTGTACCAGGTTATTGTGACAAGTCATTTGTATGAAGATCTCATGCATTAAACTCAATTCTCATTGTACACATTTGTTCATCATTATTCCTCATCAAAAACATGTTGTATTTATTATTTACAATGTGAACCCAACAAAATGACCCATGTCAAAACTGTGGAAAACTTGGACATAATAAGTGGAATTGTCCTAAAAGATTTAAGAAATGGGTAATAAAGAAAACAGAAAATAATAACAACTATAACCACGAAGGACCAAGAGAGATTGGGTACCTAAATATCTCAAGTAATCTATTTGCAGGTTGGTGTTGGAGCAACCAGAACTAAATGGTATCTGGACAGTGGGTGCTCCAGGCACATGACAAGTGACCGTCAAGCCTTCATCTCCCTATCTGCTAAAGAAGGTGGTTCAGTAACTATGGTGACAATGGGAAAGGAAAGGTAGCAGAAATTGGATTGATTGGGATTCATGGAATCAATCTCATTGATAAAGTTCTAAATGTAGAAGGACTCAAGCACAACTTGATCAGCATAAGTTAGTTATGTGATAAAGTCCATGACATAAAATTCAAGACTGACATATGTATCATTAGCTATCCTCACACAAAGAAAGTAATGTTCACTGCTAGAAGAGAAAGAAACATGTATGTGATTGATCTAACTGATTTAAAGCTTCAAAATGTTTGTCTATCAATCCAAAAGGAAGATGTCGCAGATCTATGGCACCGAAGACTTGGGCATGCAAGTCAATGAATCATTCAGAAGCTACTAAAATATCAACTAGTAGAAGGCTTCTTAAGTTATATTCAGAAGCAAATACATTTGTAGTCCGTGCATCAAGGGAAAGCAAATGAAGAGTAGCTTTCAAAGCAAAAATGTGGTAACAACACAGCAACCACTAGAACTACTCCATATGGACCAATTGGTCTAATGAGGACTACCAGTCTTGGTGGTAAAAATTATGGCTACGTTATTGTTGATGACTATTCAAGGTTTACATGGGTTCAATTTCTTGAGAACAAATCAGAAACCTTTGAATCCTTTATAAATTTCAGTAAAAAGGTTCAAAGAAGTGGACAATTCAAGATTGTCAGCATAAGGAGTGATCATGGTGGAGAATTTCAAAACCATGAATTCCAAGATTTCTACAACAAAAAGGGAATTGAGCACAACTTCTCTGCACCACAAGACACCATAGCAAAACAGTGTCGCTAAAAGGAAAAACCTCACTCTCATGGACATGGCCAGAACAATGCTTGTTGAATATTCCTTACCAAGGTACTTCTGGCTGAGGCCATAAATACAACATGTGATTGTGGACTTTTGGTTTTCCGACTCTATATCCCCCGAACATTGCCCCCTCTCACGTGGGTGAGTGTTGTGCTGGCCGGTTGATCCCGTCCTCGTCCTCTTTTCGCATTGACCCTCAGTTAACGGAGTTGACCAAGGGAAGAAGAGAAGGTGAGGAAGAAACTAGCAAGCAAATAAGTAGGATGTGATCGCTAGAGCCTTACCTGTGCCCAAGGAAGTGTTAAGATTGTGCTGTCGTGATGGCCTCGTGAACGGTTGATTGTACGATGCTGACTTTCTCCCCTTCGGCTGGCCAAAAGGAAGAAGCTCTGTGGTGTTCCTGCGCCAAAGAGAGCTCGATAAGTCTTTGATGAAGTGTGATAAATGCTCAGAAGTAAAGGAGAATGACCTAAAAGGCAATCCCCGTACCGTTTGCGGGCTTGAGAAGAGGGGTGGCCAAGTGCTATAACCACCCTTCTTCCCTCCGTTTTATGTTTGGAAAACCCCATTTAGGTGTGTAGGAGTGCAAACTACATGCTTGCTGTGTATATGTGAGGAGTGACTAGCATGCAAGACTAAGAAGGAAGAAGGGAAATAGAAGAAGAAGAGGGAGATGATCCTCATTTGTAGATGTTGGTGGCTACTTGGTGGACTCCTCCAACTCGTGGTGAAGTCTCTTGGACGCTCCAAGTGATGAGAGGTAGATAAGAATGAAGGGTGGAAGCTCTCAAGGCTCAAAGTGACTCTTTCTCTCTCTTCTCTCAAGGCATCAAGGCATAGGTTCGTCCAGCATCTCCCCCCTCCTAAGAAGGTTAAGGAGCTTCATATATAGGCAGTTGGGGCGATGCTAGGGAGCATAGGATGCTCAAGTGTGAGGGAACACACTTGAACATGTGGCAACCCAAGTAGAAAGGCTTGGCCAATGGGAGGGGTCCACATAAGACTTTTACTAGGTCAAGGGAGTGCCAAGGTGGCCCATTTGCCCGTTGGAACGGCCCCATGCATTGCGTGGCCGAGGTAGGGGCCCAAGTCGTCGAGATTCTCAGACAGTTCTGTAGAATAGGTAAATTCAGGTTGATGTCAACTGATGCTTCCACCAACCTCATGCAGACGTCAACATATGTGGACGTCAACCTGAGTAAATGTCAAGGGTGTGTGTCGTCAACTTGGGGTAAATGGCAATCGATGTTGACGTTAACGTGGGATCTGAGGTGAGTCAAACAAGTCTTAATGGGCCATGGACAATGCGGGGATGGGCCAAATCTTGCGTCTACAAATGCCCCTCTGAGACATCCGATCTTGCAAGGGAGTGCAGCGGACTGAAAGATTGGTGTCTCGGTAAACCAAAGATTTGGAGATTTGAATAAAGGGCCATTCCCGAGGATAAGAATTCTAGCAAGCCATATGAATGTTAGGCTAGAAGCAAGTAATGAATCGACTGAGAGACAAGTGTGTGGAAAGTGGGGCGATCTACCCGTGTAATTACAATTGCAACCCAATGGTAGGGTTCCCGGCATTGCCAAGTAGGACTTTGACTGGTTTCTGGTGTTGTCCGAGTCAAAGGAGTCGTATCATGACGGTTGAATTAGGGAAATCTCACAACCAAAGTCCGTCGGGACATGTTGACATAATCAGGACGTTTATCCAATCAGGGGGTTGTAAAGACAAGAGGGATTGATTGTGCTCTCAAAGGATCATTAAAGATTCTAATTGGAATCATTGTTTGGAAGGCTGGAAATCCTGAATTAAGCTCATGACTGGAGAAAGGTTCACATGAACTCAATAAGACTGGTTGACTGAGATGATAACTTTGTGATGTGCCCGATGGGACTGTTTGCGGTTGTTTGGAGAATGGGCAACAAAGGCCCGATATCAGCTTGGATATTCAGGAAGGCAGTGTTGATTTGGTTGACCAATTGAGTTGGGTGCCACAGTGATTGAGGAAAATCTCCATTTTTGTTTGGGTTAATATGAGAATGTTAGCAGTGAAATCCTAAATGCATGTTGGTGTTATCTAAAATGCAAGTTAGAACCAGAGGAAATTTCTACGGCTAAACAAATAACTGGGAGATCGCAAACCCGTCACAAGTTGGTAAAGGGGAACTCTGGGTTCACGGTCTCCAAGTTATTTGCCTCTGGTGACTAAACCTATGTTAGACATACATGTACAACACTCAAGGTCACATGAGTGTTCCCGGATTCGAAGCATCACCTGTGCTAAAATATCCTGCAAAACAACTTGAACACAAGATGAGAAATAATGGCCATGTAAATAAGAAAGGTTTGAAAAATCGCCACAATTGACATCAAGATCGATTGCTGTCAATGCACAGTTGACGTCCACCTAGTGTGACATTACATAAGTCAACGTCCACATCTATTGTCGTCAATAGTGTACCGATGTCAACGATTTTGACGTTACCTGTCAGCAGATAAAACCGAGAAAAATGCAATTGGGAGGCCATCAGGACTCTTCCTTGTTCAACCTCTGTCCTTCTTTCCTCATCTCAGAACTAGACCATCCTGGACGCCTGTAGCAAGTCTCCATGGCAACTCTCATCAACCGGAATGTCCACGATCAAGAATCCAGGTGTTTTGAGTGAGGTTTTGGGGCATCTGAGCACCCGACTGGCCAATGGAGAGGTACGTAACATCCGTTCTTGCTTCCTTTCGTGCTGAAAACACCCCAAACCTCCCTCTCATGGTGCTTCTGTATGTGCAGAATGTGCCCGCCTTCCCAAGCCAGGGCCAAGTATGAGCCTTCTCCTGGCTAATTAACCTTCTGAATCTATTAACAATTGACATGAAGAGCTACATCGGAGCGTAGAACCTGAGTTTCATGGTCGTTCTGGCCAAGAACATGAAGGATATGTGGTGGGGGTTCGATTCTCTAGGAGCACTAGTGCAGCGATGGCACCCACACACGCACACGTTTGTGTTCCAAGGATTTGAAGCTACTGTACTGCTAGAAGAAGTGGAACTGTTCCTCGGTTGGAAACGATGCGTGGAATATGACGCTATGACCGCTCTTCTCCGTGGAAGAGATTTTGGCAGACATTGTACAGGACAAGAAGGAGGTGCTGAGAATGACGAACAAGAATGGGATCTTCTAGACCAACTAGCCTGGTGGTTGATCTAGCACGTAAAGGAGATAGGCGATGAGAGGGCGACTTGTGGACTGACACTATGCCTTGCCGATGTGTTCTTGTTCCCTACTAGTGGTGATTTTCTTCATTATGAGCATGTGGGGATCCTATCTTTGTTGTGGCATGGACAGTCACTTGCCCCTGCAGTGTTGGCACACCTTTACAGCTCCCTGACTACAATGAGCCTAGGCGAACGCACATGTGAGAGCTTGTTTCTACTTCAGGTATGGATGGAAGCATCTGAAGTTTGATTATGCTGAGAAACAACCTACCCCTTCCAGAATCTTCCTTCGAAGTTCAGTGCACTGCAGCAGGGCATGGTATGAGCCAAAAGATGAGATTAAGTGTGTGACAGCACACCTGAAGAGTAGAGATGCCTGGCGTGACTACCTAGGCTACTTCCCAGTGGAGGACTTATAGTGAGACCACTGTTCATGAGGACCATTGAGTTCAGAGTTCCCAACAGAGTGCACAGAGACTTGTGGCTGACTGGTTCTGATTAGATGGTAGTGTACCAGCCACACCGGTGCCAGTATCAACTAGGAGGACCACGGGGAATCACAGCTTCATCTCACTATGCTACCATGATCATCCCAGGCAAGAATGAGAAGCTGATGAAGAAGGCCAAGAGGACATGGGGGAAGTACACCGTTAGCAAGAAGGTGGGACAGGCAGTGCAAGAAAATTGGAAGGATGTTCTGGCCTATGAAGAGTATATTGACACCATTCGTCCCATTTCATGTGATTTCTTTATGGCTCGTAGATCAAGATGATGTACTTTTTATTCCAATAAGTGTACACACACAAACTTTGATGAATAAACAATGATTAGCTTTAAGTCCAATGTGTTGTATGCCTTGAATTGTGTTCTTTCTATCTGCGATGGGTTGAGGTCCACATCGATGGACGTCAATAATAGGTAGACATCACCCTGTTGTCGTTAACCACTAGACAGCAACCTTAACGTCCACATCGATCGACGTTAACATCAAAGTAGACGTCAACGGGAAGGCATCAACCGTGGTACGGTGGCCTGACAAGGTGCCTCAAAGCAAGATCTAAACGGCCAATACCTTGATGTCAACCCAAAATCAACAGCCTCATCGTTGACATCAACATCAAAACACAGCTTTTTACTCCCGAGGCCTTCTCCAGCGCCTCTTCACTCCATTTCAAACCGCCGGAGCAGCCTTTCACCTTTTTCCCACCCTTTTTGCTCTTACTCTCCCCAAATATTCGCCTTGATTTCCTGTTCTTCTCACTTGCACTTGGATTGTGTTGGACTGGACTGTGATGATGATGACAGGGAAGAGACAAGCCCTCCGAGACCGCCCTCATCGGATGGGGGAAGAGGAGGAGATGACGACAAGGGGCTCAGCGGAAGAGGAGAATCTGGCTGAGGAGGAGACCGACCAGGTGGCCACGGAGGCTGGCGGCAGCGCACCGGAGGGGGAGGACTCGGGGGGTGATGATGGAGAGGGGGAAGAAGAGACGAAGGCGGAGGCACCCCGGAGGACCCCACGATGACCCCCTTGTGTTTATGAATGGAATGGTATGTACAAAGTGGGAAGGAGGGGAAAAACCGGGAGATGCCGTCAGGTTCATCAGGAACTTGGCATCAACGAAGTTGATGTGGAGTTCCTGTAAACATCCAAGTCCT
Organism: Colocasia esculenta; assembly: GCA_014218235.1. Lineage (NCBI taxonomy): Eukaryota > Viridiplantae > Streptophyta > Magnoliopsida > Alismatales > Araceae > Colocasia > Colocasia esculenta. The sequence continues at coordinate 3,378 of JACBKR010004445.1, read as the reverse complement.
TGCCGTCAATGTGAACTTAATGACAACTAAGTGGACGTCTCCTGACAAACTTAACGACAACTACCCTGTCGTCAACCCAGCGTAAACGGCCACTCTGTTGACGTCTATTGTTAGTAAATGACAGAAACCTTGTCGTCAACTCATTATAATCAGCAATCAATCTTGATGTCAATTTTACTGTGTTTTGTGCAGGGAAAGGGCAGAATGAGGAGTCGGGTGACGTGGGACCTGTCTGGGCGTGGTACAGGGTGCTGCCGGAGGCCCAATAGATTCAGGTTGCATAGATGGGGTTTGGGCACTTCCTGGCAGTGCGGCCCTCCCACGTAGACGTCCCCTACTTAGAGGCACTGAGGGAGAGGTTAGATGAGGATTGCAAGGCATTCATCATGCCTTAGGGACACATGATACCCACATTCGAGGATATGGCGTATCTGACAGGACTGCCAGCTTAAGGAGAGCCAGTAGTAGGGCAAGAGAGGAGGGACTACCACGATGAGGTGGTAGAGCAGTTAGGACTAGAGTTTGTGGCCGGGCGGAGGAGGCGATCCGGAGCATCCTATTAGGAGCTCTGTCAGATTTTGTACGGTTGAGAGGGGGGAGGAGGGGAGCTTTGGAGACACTGAAGGAGTTCAGCGCCGAGTGCGGACATCAATACAATTGGAGGGACGAAGCGAGGAGGTGTCGGTACGGATTTTGTGATGTACCTCTTCGGACGGCTCCTCTTCCCGACGCAGTCATCTCTGATGAACTGCATGTTCCTGCTGCTGCTGAGGGACCTGGAGCAGGCAGGTAGGCACGCGTGGGCCGCCGCAGTGCTAGGACATCTCTTCTCTCTCCTTCCTAGCAGTTCGCGGCGCTCTCATAGCACCGAGGGCTTCACCTCCTTTCTCAAGATATGCAACCTTCCTTAATGCTTATCATTGATTTAAATTGTGCCTGACTGACGTGCTTCTCTTGACATGCAGATCTGGGACTACACCCATTTCCCCCCGGGATGCGGAGTATAGACGGAGGGGGATCCGGGCCATGGTACCCCTCATGGCCTGGTTAGAGTTGACGCCCGATCCGATGGTGATAGATTGGCATGTGGAGGACGTACGAGTGGGGCTAGACCTCTTCCCCCACGATCAGGTATAATCCTCAACCTACACTCTTCTGCTTTCATTTGATATTTGATTTGACTTGACTGACCAGTGTTCTTCCTTTCTTGCAGGTGGTGTGGACCCCTTATAGGGGGGAGGCAGACCCTTCTCATCCAGCCATGGCAGCAGGTCATCCTCTCTTCGACTACCACGTGCTACTGCTATGCCTAGGGACTTGCGAGCCCCTCTTCCTAGAGCTAGTGGTACGAACTGTAGGTTAGCACTAGCCGGCCTTAGAGGTACCCTCTCTAGGGAGAGAGGGACACTCCCGCCGACACTTCTTTGCCAAGGACAGAGACTGAGGCGAGGAGCATGGCAGCATCGTCGCCTACTGGAGGGGGGGAGGGGAGCAGGTCTTGCAGCGTACCGACCTCCGGACAACAGGACGTACCTGGTAGACTACCGGGTACGCTATGCTGGGCGACTCGACTGGACCGGCGTATGGTGAGTGATCTCTATCATTGACTTTGTTTAACTAATTAACTGATTCTGACATGAAGTGTGGATGACAGATGCCCGAGTCTGAGACGGTGAGGCTACTGGAGCGGCGGCTAGTGGAGCAGGCTGGGGAGGTGGAGAGGCTCCATGCCGAGACCGCGATCCGTGGTAAGTTACAACTGACCCTTGTGAATGACAATGATTATGATTTGTAGACTAACCAAACTATGTGATTGCAGAGAGAGGAGCTAGCGAGGGTGAGGGCGAGTTGAGACACTGGAGTGAGCTCATCCGTACAGCCTCCCAGCGGGGACCTGGCGGTCAGGCTACGGGAGGCCCTAGACTGTGCGGAGGCAAGGATCCAAGAGCTGGAGGAGGAGGTAAACACACTGACATCCTACCTTTCTGCACATGTGTTGATTTAGACTGACATATTTCCTCATCTATATGCAGCGGCAAGGAGTTGAGTGACCTCCAGGCACAGATGGAGAGCCTAAAATTGGATTTGATGAGGACAGAGGGTCGCCTACTCAAGCGAGGGAGAGGGAGGGCCAAGCGGAGGGGGCCTGAGCCTAGGCTGTCGCGGATTTGGAGTTCATGAAGACCGGGTGCTGAGAAGTGTCGAGGAGTAGCAGCGATAGGCCCAGCCGGAGAGCCAACGCTGACCGGGTCGATCTACGTGTTGCTAGACGATCTCCTTTCCCTGGGAGACCCATCAGTGGGACAGAACCACGAACCAGAAGTGTCGACGATGATGAGACTACTCTCCCAAACCGGCGCCGCGAGAGAAGGAGGAGGAGGTGAGCAGCTCACGTAGGCAATGGCCTTGCGAAGAGAGAGACGAGAGAGTATGGAGATGGGTGAGGCTCCAGATGTACCACTAGGGGTAGCCCCTGTCATGCTATATATAGAACTTGATCCTTCATAGTGGACTTTTATGCTTTTGTCCATCCAATGTGTATTTGAATGGTTTGCCAAATTTTGTTCCTCTGCACCACACACTTAAAAGGAAAAAGTTAGTGTAGATCTGTCTTTAGCGCCTTGCTTAAAAATTGTACCTTCTTGAGGTCTGGTTAATAGGCTAAATCTAATTGAAGATAGGAACAAAATAAAACACTGGAGGGAAATATGTACATGCATTTTTTTCTTTTTTCTTTTTTTTTATAAAAAAATAAAATATGTTAATATATGTATATGATACAACTATTTTTTTTTAGTTTTTATTTTTTTAATAAGAGGGGAAATATGTACATAGTGGAACTATCAACAAAAATACGTACACATCAACACTCTTTTTCTTTTCTTTTTCTTTTTTTTTGGATTTTTCATCGTCGACTCTAAGACACATATTCATCACAAGTCAGGTATAGGGTCTTCATAATCCACCTGGCCACAGAGGCCATAAGCAAGGGGGATCGTGCATGATATCGTTGACATTGGAGACTGCCATAGCCTTCTTGATATTTTTCACTGTGGAGGTCTTACAAGGTCAAACGGCCCTAGAGGAGAAATTGGAAGAAGTAAATAGGAGGTCATGTAAGGATTCGTCCAAACAGCTTTTCTTTTCCTAAACCAACATCTCGCATTGAAAGACTTAGTTTTCAATTATTTTCAGGGGTACTTTTCATCTGATTCCTGGTGGAGGTATGTACTATTTGCTACCTCCTTTATTTGGTCAGCCTTTTCTAGGTACGTACTTTTTGCTACTCTTTTTTTTGGCCTTTTGGCTTTTCCTTGCCATTCATATTTGGCTTGGCATTTGCCTTTGCGTTTGCATTTCTTTCATTGCCCTTGTTTG
>JACBKR010004444.1:0-23793 GCA_014218235.1 Colocasia esculenta | reverse complement strand
CTTTGAAGAGCAGGAACGCCAGGCACTCCCTGTCATCAGGCGCTTTGGCTCCTTGTTATCCCTGCTTATTACTTATCTGTAAATCCTCAAAACTGATCAATATATGTTGGTTGTCTGCCCTTCCATCTTTTTCTCTCTTTTCTTTGTCTCAAGTATCTTTTTGCTTACTGACAAAAGGGGGAGAAAATTAGCATGTCTGAAATACATTCCGCTTATTGTTTCAGTTTTTTTTCATTCATGCTTATTGATCATTTTTGTCATCACCAAAAAGGGGAGATTGATGATCAGTCTGTCCCCAGTAATTTTTAATTATACATGTATTTTGGTAATAACAAACCAAACAAATTCTCAAAGTCTCTAAGTATTTCATAGTCTTAATACAGGAAATATCCAAGGTCAACAGTCAATTGGTAAGCATCATTCTCTGAAGCTTATCTTTAAATCTCATACTTCTCTAAGTCCACATCGATCTCTGTTGAAGTCACAACGACTCCTTATGTGTGTATCGATTTCATAGAGCTATAAGATTTATATCATAACGATTTCATAAGTGTCTTAACGATTTCTCATACGACTGAAATATCATGCTGTTACAAGTCGTTTCTGTAACGATTTCTTAAGTTTCATAACGATTTGCCCATTGTAACGATTGCTCATCGTAACGATTTGACATCGTAACGATTTGCTCATCGCAACGATTTGCCCATCGTAACGATTTGCTTATCGCAACGATTTCTTAAGTCTTCATAACGATTTGCTCATCGCAACGATTCTTAAGTCATCATAACGATTTGCCCATCGTAACGATTTGCTCATCGCAACGATTTCTTAAGTATCATAACGATTGCTCATCGCAACGATTTGCCATCGTAACGATTTGCTCATCGCAACGATTTCTTAAGTTATCATAACGATTTGCCTCATCGTAACGATTTGCTCATCGCAACAATTTCTTAAGTTATCATAACGATTTGTCCATCGTAACGATTTGCTCATCGCAACGATTTCTTAATTATCATAACGTTTGCTCATCGCAACGATTTCATAAGTTATCATAAGATTTGCTCATCGTAACGATTCCTTAAGCTCATAACGATTTCTTTAGCACTCATAACGATGCCTTAGCGCTCATACGATTTGCTTCGCGCAACGATTTCTTTAGCGCTCATAACGATTTCTTTAGAGCTCATAAGATTTGTTTCGCACAACGATTTCTTTAGAGCTCATAACGATTTGCTTTACGCGCAACGATTTCTTTAGAGTCATAACGATTTGCTTCGCGCAACGATTTCTTTAGAGCTCATAACGATTTGCTTACGCAACGATTCTTTAGAGCTCATACGATTTGCTTCGCGCAACGATTTCTTTAGAGCTCATAACGATTTGCTTCGCGCATCGATTTCTTTAAAGCTCATAACGATTTGTTAAGTGTTCATAACAATTCTTCTTGTTGAACACATCGACTTGCTTTTCATAACGATTTGTTAAGTGTCTATAACGATTTCTTCGTTGAATACAACGATTTGCTCTCTATAATGACTTGTTGGTATTCATAACGATTTCATAAGTCATATAGACAACGACTTTATAGTTTATATCGACTTGATGTTTATCTTATCTCTTAAGGCGTTGAATAGTCAAAGTCTTCTTCTATCTGTCTGACTGCTGTGCATTTAATGAACAGAACGTATCTCTACATGCATGCAGATGATATTTTCATTATCGTGCATATTCTGTCACATCTTTTAAAACAAGCTATTTGGCATTGCTATTTTGGTGAATACTCATATCAACGTTTACTGACAACAAGAGACAGCCTAGCTGTCTACTGTTCTAGCATTTAATATGTGCAGGGTCCTAAAGACATTCTGTCATACAACGTTGGACCATATAGACGCCAGAAGACCTTATCTCTTTGCGTGCTCAACTGATAAAAGATTGTTGAAGCTTCCAAATGTCAAGCAGTCTAACGTCTACCAATCTAAGAGACAACGGTTACTTCAACGGCCGTATTTCAAAAGAGATATAAATTCAAGACAGAAGATCAGAAGACAGAAGGATTTTTGAACGAACAAGCTATTCAAATCTTATGATAGAATTCTAGAGCCAAGAACCTCATTCCTTTTAGTGTTGCTCTTTGCTCTCCACTCTGTAGTGAAAAACTTGAGAGAGCTCGTGTAGTTCTGGGAGTCTTCTGTGTTTTTAGATCTTTTACTCTCAGTCCTGCTTGCTTCAGATCTTAGCTTGTTGAAGCTTGATCTAGGGGCTTGTCCTTATTGCTTACCTTTGTGTTGTTGTTCCCTTCTGTGTGGAAGGAAGACCTGGTAGGGTATCCAGGGTGGTGTAATTCCCTTCGTGTGAAGGAAGACCAGCTGAGTTGGGTGTTGTAGTGTCCATAGGGGGACTGTACCCTAGTTAGTGGAATCCTGAGTTGTTGCTCAGGGACTGGACGTAGGACTCCTAAGGAGAGGAGGTCCGAACCAGGATAATTTCTTGTGTTATGTGGTTGTTTTTCTTGTGTGATTGTGCTTTGAACTAACTGTTACTAACCTTCATCGAAGAACGTCTTTTGTGTTGTGAATGTTTTTTAAGTACATGTACTAACCCGGAAAATTTTTAAAGACCCACATCACCCCCCCCCTCTGGTGCTTGTCAACCCTGGCTAACAGATAGAACAGATAGACATCAATTTCTCACATAGACGGTTGTTTCACTCCAACAAGAATATCTTTATGACTGGAAGAAATAGAAGGTCACAGGTATAGTTCTTTGTCCTCTCATCAAGACTTCTTGTCAGAATGGAAGATAGATTTGAACCAGAGGGAGATGATCCTACCTTTCTTAAGCGATGAATTACAAATATCCTTGGTGAGAAATCCCACACTCAGCTAGACAAGTGTTTCCCCCCCTTAAGGTTGATGGCGTGCTTGCAATGTCCACACCAAGTGAAGCAGCTACAGTGGCCGAAGAGCAGAAGAAAAAGTAGTTGCAGTGGCTATAAAGCTAAGAACTCCAGTAGCTCCTCTAGCAGCACCTCTAACAGCAGTTCCAGAGCAAGAAGTAGGGAAGCAAGAACAGGAGCAAGTACAGGGGGTGTGGAAAGGTACGTATGAGGGGAGGGAAGTGTTTTTTATAGACCCGTAACTCCCTCATGCAACGGGCACGTCAACCCATGAGGTGTCATGGTAAATTGTTGGGTTCTTATCCTAACACGTTGCCCATGCAACTTACCCTTTGGTTACACACAAGTAACTGAGGTGTTGGCTTAACCCCTTGGTATGGTGGCCTTCCATGAGCTTAACACGTAAGCTCCCAAAAATCACCAAAAATCCCTACCGTAAATGACCCAATAAATCAGCTGGCCCCTTAGTTTTGATGCAAACATGCCCAAACAAGTCCGTTTGCACTAAATTACAACCATAGACTAATGTGATAGGTTTACCAATTATGGTGATTTTAGTTTACTTTTTAGAATTTATTTTATAGTAGGTGAAAAAATCACCTAAAAATGGTCGCGTCGACTTAATCTCGAAATCCGTACGTCAAAAAATTTAGATATTTACATTTCTGATATCTCCACATTTTTCTGGAAATTATGGTGTGACGGCCCTCATTTACCGGTACGGTTATACCAACCCACGTCGGTATAGCGAGAGTCCTCACAGTGGGACATTTACCCAAACGATACAAACAGCTGAGATACACGCGAATATACTACAGAGTAGCGGAAGTAAAAGACAACTGTCTTCATTTATTCATCATCCACATTTAACATACATGAATTTCGCAATTAACATTAAAAGCTAAAGTTCACATAATTGAAATTGCTGAAATTTAAATACATAATGTCCACACTCATACATCCTTTTCATGATAACTCTAATACAATGTTCAAATTACATACTATGAAATACACAAGTCACAAAGAAACTCCAAGTCTAATCTCCGCGCTCGGAGTCCGTCTCCACTGTCTCCTCCAACGGTGCCACGTCACCAACTACACCTGTACGCCGAAGCAAGGAGTGAGTCCAAGACTCAGCAAGCAACACTACTCATATATACATGTATCAGTCATAGTGGTTTCTTCATGCGCATTCAAAATCTTCAACACATAGCATGCTAGTCATTTAAAAGTTTCAACCTCATGAAAGTTTTACAAATTTATACATGGATCATGCTTTCAGATTTCTAAGAATAAACTTTACCTATCACATGCTCTCTATTCAATTTACTCATGAAATTTTATCTTTAAAGGACCAAGACATAAGAGCTACCAACATGGACATTGTGCACATATGAAAGGAAACATAACTAGCATGAGTTTCACGTGTTCTTAAGCATATACATAGACATTTTCACATGCTTTGAGTTGCTGGTTTCACACAGTTTCATGGCTGTAAACCTACACATGATAACTACCATGTTGCTTAAAACATATCATGTGAACAACCAATCACGTTATTTGTACCCGTGCTCATCAATTATCCCTAACATGGATTCTAGACATTTTTGCACGTACAAGCATGATGATAACAACATAAGATTTCTGATTTCACATGGTTTCAGATTTGTCTCACATGGATTTCAATATCATATCCTCACATTTAGAATTTCACATTTTCTTTACACAAGTTTCTTCTTTCACATGGTTACACTTTACACATACACATTCACATTGTTCACTTACACATTTACACATGAACACATACACATTACACATTCACATTACACATTTAGGTGCCGTGACACATAGTCCAAACCACCAAAGAAGGACATATACACATCACATTACACATAGACGCCATCTAGGCAATTCAATGGCGACTCTTGGACTGCGCAGACCGGAGAACAAGTCTCCACCCTAACCAGTGGTACTTGTCCACCTCCAGGATTTCCCCCTAATGCCCTTAGGGTCACTTACACATTGAACTTTCTCAAGGGGACTTTTCCCTGATACAGTTCCACTGCCCTCTACGGAAGCAATGTCACATTGGCACAGTTACACATTTACACATTTACCAGTTTGCACATGGTTTTACACATAGCACTTTTCATCTCATTCACTTTCTCTCTCATATGCATTTTCTTTGTTTTTTCTAACATGGCACTACAGATTTCAGGAGTTTAGCACACAGTAATTGCACTAATCAGGTTGGGTTAAACTATCTAATCACATTACGATAACATACGTAGATCTTACATTTCACATGGAAACTACATAACTCCTTATATACTGGTCCAAATGACTTGAAATTTTAACCACATGCTATTTTCGGGTTCAAGATCATACATTCAATTTTTCAGATTTTTCTGAGCTAAATAGAATTTACAGAAAATCAAATACCTATTTTGCATGCCATTCACAATTAGGTTGACATGGAGTTAACACATCATGCAATTTTGCCACTTACTGTTTGAACAGAGGTTACTGTCACATACATGATCTGAGAATATAGAATTACCCTAAATCATACATTGTAGATCGATCACCACAAATCATTCTTGCATGCCGTTTTATTTACCGAATCGAGTTTATTGGCAATTCATACAAGCATGGATAATTCATCAAAACTGAGTACAATATACTGATCTACTACTCTTCATGATCAGACAAAACTGAGGCATTAAGACTAATCCTAATCATAAAGCATAGATTTGGCAAGATCATCAACAAGTCATGCTTACAATTTCATGGAATACTCTCCTAACATTCACCACCACATATCACACTCATCCACATACCACATTTAACAATATACATAGTGTATAGGTTACCATATATCCTCATCACGGAAACCATACCGAAAATAGTGTATAGGGAGGGCAGAACAGGTCACTGTTCTGTCCAGAGGAACTTGGCGGCGGTCTCTGGCCGCTGACTCGGGGTCAGCGGCATGGTCGATGGACGCCAAGCATGATATCTGCGTCCATTGACCTTGCCGTCAATGCAGGTCTGTGCAGAAACACAGACCCGAGCTCTCAAGTTTGGGTGAATGGGAGGGTCTAGGACTCGAGGGAAAATCCATAAAAATAGAAACGACCTAGACCATACGGGGACATCATGGTTAGGTCACTTGCCTTTTACAAATTGCTCTAATGGGTCTAGGGTGTTGGTGAAGCCCTCCTTGGGCAGTCCCAAGAAGGTGCAGAAACGCCTCCTAGATCTTCTTCCTCCGGGCTCCTGGATGATTTCCACAGCAAGGGTTGTCGGGGAAGCCTCCTCCTTTGCTCCAGCTAGCCTCTTGTCGTGGAAGATGGCCGGATCTAGATCCTTGAAGTCGGATCTTTGGGTTGCAAGGTGGGGTTTGCTCAGTTTTCTTCTAGGGTTTCTTTCTCTCTTTTTCTCCTCTTGCAAGGGTGAAGAGAGGGGTGGGAAAGGTAGCTCCGGGTTCAGACCTAAGGAGAGGTCTCTCTCCCACTCTTAGGGTGACTTGACAGCCCTCAGAGCCGTTGGGGACAGCCCCCCAATGGCTGGCTTTCTTGTTTCAGAAGTTTGCAGCTCTGCTGCGCATGCAGGCCAGAGAGATTGGCGTCCATATCGCTGGACGCCAGGATTAGTGTTGGCGTCCATGTCTGGACGCTGACACCACCTCAACGGCCAGGGGTCGACGCCAATCTGGCCTTCGGCCAGAACTCTAAACATGCAGAAAACCATGCACACCATGCATATATACATGAAATGGGTATATGGTAGTGTATCCATACTATCATCATTCAATACATGCATTATTTACATATAATATAAACACATGTACACGTAATGGTACTAATTAATACGTATATACATACACAAGCACAAATATACACACATAAATACAATTAACGCGACGAAAATTCGAGGGCCTTACATATGGTGTTCTCGAATTTCGTTTTCGTTATAGTTTTTCAGTGTCGCCCTGTGGGAGCGCGCACGTCCGAGTACGACACTGGGGTAACGTTAATTAATGCCAATCATTCCTAAATATCAATTATTTCAATTTAAATTAATACTTAGTCTAATAACTTTATTATTCATGTTTTTCAACAAATAAAATTTCTGGGTGTTACATGTGACCTAGCTGTTGAGCTGCCGACGGGTGACTTGTGTGTACCCTGGGTTACTTAGAGGGTGTCACTGTCGAGGTACAGGCCACCAGCTACCAGCCAGACTATTTGCCTTACAGCTCCATGACTTTGATGCCATCCTTGGCATGGACTGGTTAGAGGCACACTCTGCACTGGTAGATTGTCAGCGGAAGACCGTGAGGTTCGAGATACCTGGAGCACCTGTGCTTTGCTTCCGAGGTACCCGATCTACCCGCCGACCCTTTGTCTCTTTTTGTAGAGCGCGGCGTACTATCCGAGACGGTGGTGTTGCATTCTTGGCTTTTGTGTGTGTCTCGGATTCTGGTGAGATATTTGTTTTAGATGTGCCTGTTGTTTGCGAGTTTTCCGGTGTGTTTCCGGAGGATCTACCTGGCTTACCGCCAGAGCGGGAGGTAGATTTTGTAGACGCGAGATTTGGCCCATCCCCGCAGGGTTCTTTGGCCCATTAAGCCTCGTTTGACCGTTTGTTGACTTGCCTCGGATGCCATGTAGACGGCAGCATTGATGGCCGCCGATGACTTGTTGACGGCAAGCCTCATTGACGTTGACCCATCTTGGCGTCCACATCCCTGGACGTCTGCATGCGGTTGGCGGCAGGATCGCTGGACGTTAACCTGGTTTACCTGGTCTGCGCAACTACCCCGAGAATATAGCCCACTTGCGCCATTCTCTCACCTATGCACCGCATGGGGTCGTTCCCAACGGGCATATGGACCACCTTGGCACCCCCTTGACTCAGTAAAAAGCCTACTTGGCCTCTCCCCATTGGTTGGAGCCTTTATACTTGGATTTCCATGTGTACAAGTGTGCTTCTTCACACTTAGCATCCTAGGCACTCTAATCCCGAGCTCCACTGTCTATATAACATCCCCTTGAGCCCTCTGAATCAAGAGAGAGAGGCGGGACGTCCACATGCTGAAGCTTTTAGAGAGGAGAGAGAAATTGCATCCAACCTTCCACAACTCCAACTCTTCTTTCTCTCAACACTTGGGACGTCTAGGAGGCTTCTTCCCGAGCTGGAGGAGCCCTGCAAGGAGCTGCCACGCCATCAAATGAGGATCTACACCTCCCTCCCTCTCTTTTTCTTTCTTTACTCTTTAGTCATTTGCATGTCATATTCCCTTTCCCACTCACTCTAGGCACGTAGGTCCTTTCCCTACACACCTAGAAAGGGGTTTCCCAACCAAAAACGGAGGGAAGAAGGGTGGTCATAACACTTGGCCACCCCTCTTCTCAAGTCCGCAACCGGTACGGACTCGCCTTTGGGCTTTTCTCTTTTCGTTTTGAACATTTACTGCACTGCATTGAGTCTAATAGAGCTTTGTATTGGCAGGACACTGTGAGGAAGACCATGGAGCTCTCTTCTTTTGGCCGGCCGAAGGACGAGAAGTCGAGGCCCCCAATCTCCATCCGCTACGCGAGGCAGCTTCACCGACGCGACCATCATACTTCCTGTGGACAGGTAAGGCCTTGGCGATCACATCTCTCCACTTTCTTTGCTGGTTTTCTTTGTTCTCTCCCTAGTCAACTCAGTCAACAAAAGGGGTCAACGAAGTCAACCTTCATTCCTTCATCGCCACCGAGGGATCGGCTACGTTCGTCAGCCTCCGGAGGACATCCCCGACATTCACCGGGGTGCCGTGGGGGGGGAACGGATCGTCCACAGTCTCTCTTCTGCTGGCGATCACGGTGGGACCACAGTGCTGCCACGGTTTCACTCTTCATCTAGGTAAACGGCACTCGATCCTGCCGTCGACCCAGGTAAGCGTCCAGATTTCCTGCCGTTTAGTTCCTTTCAGCGTCCACTTATATTGTCGTCTACTTCTTGTTAGCGTCACTCGATACTGCCGTCTACTGTTTCTGATGACTGTGCGTCCATCTTCTTGACGTTTATTGTCACAGAAGCATGATTTTTCACTGTTTTTTGATTGTTTTGCTTTGATTTTTTTTCTGTTTGCTTACTGTCTGTCACCAACAGTCCTCAGTCACTGGGGGGTCATCTTTCTCACCTCTTCTAGCCTCCCCTCACATTCTAGGATGACCCTTCTTCGGATTACAACCTTTTACTCGGGGATTCCCTCTCGGGTAAATCGGGTTGATTCCGAAGAAACTCTGTAAGTCCTACATTCCGTAGATTCCCTCACGGTACGGGGCAGGAGGACCTTTTACCCTCCCTCTTAGCTTGCCTATTTATCCGGGCTTGAGTCAGATTTGAGTGAACGGCCTTTTAAATCAAGTCAAGTTAAACACACAACTTTGATCTTTAAAAAGTTTGGGGACGTTGTTTGATAACATTGTTTAGTAGAAATCTACATTTCTCACTTAAAACAGTGTAATCACTTCAACTCAAACCTTTCTAAAATCCGTAGGCTGTGTGCTAATGGACACTTGGTTGGACTCATCGAACATGGCTGATAATCCAACATTTGAATATGAAGAAAACGTTCATGAGTTTGTCGGGATGGTTAACACTAACAACCACCCCGAAGAGTCCGTCCATTCTTCTTCTTCCTCTCACGCTGACTTTGAGGGGAGTGTGAGCCTGAGGGTTAATCCCACTTATGCTCAGGACACCCAAGAGGATCTTGAATTCTCAAAACTCATTTCCCGTTACTCGCCCGAGGACATCATTTCCATGCTCTCAAAGCATACTGTTCGGGCAGCAACTTCCCCCTCCTCTCCATCCCTTTCTCCCTTCCAAGCTTCCTCGTCTAGGCCCATTCCTAGGCCTCCAACCCCTTCGCGGGCTCCTGTCTCTCCTGTCCCTTTCTCCACCCCAATTCCCTCCACTCCTCTACCTACTCCTGTCCCAACTCTTCCTTCTTCTATCCACCCCATGCTCACCCACACCCCCCACTCAATCTAAATCCGTCCCCGTTCGGAGGTGGAGGGACTCGTGAGGAAGCTTCTGGCTGAATCACTGTCCCTTTCAAAACCTCATTCTCTCCAGAATTACTGCAAGCTCCCTAATGCATACTTCCCTCCGGGTTTCAAGGCCCCGAAGTACCGCAAGTACGACGGGACCTCTGATCCCCAGTACCATCTTGCCGGATTCACCATGGATTCCCACCGATGGATGTACGATCGAGTTCTTTTAGTTCACCTCTTCCAACAATCGTTAGAAGGGGAAGCCTTGAGGTGGTTCACCTCTTTACCCGCCTCGGACCTCGTTAATTTCGACATAGTCTCCGAGCGATTCATCTCTCACTTTTCATACATGGCCACCCAAGTCCCTACACTTCTTGACTTGGTGGCAGAAAGGATGAAGCCGGACGAAGACTTTGTCACGTTCGCCAATCGGTGGAGATCCATGGCGTCTAGGGCAGACATACCCATTCCGGAATCCCAAGCCATCACTATGCTGGTTACCAACACACCCCACTATAAGGCCCCGAAATTTCCTTTTCTTTTCCCCACTTATATTTTATGTATATGATGGTTGCTCATTCTTGCATAAATGGCGTATGAAAATGGTGCATGTCATAATTATAAATTTTGCATGTGTACATGTGTGGATGTATGTTATTTTATACGTGTGATAATTGTATACCTAATTTACATACATATTACCTTGGTATATTGTATGCATGTGTATGTTTAGTTGTAAACGTTGTTCATTTGCATGCGTAGTTAATGTGTACATTGTACTTCGTACATTGTATGTACATATAGAGCGCAAGTATGGTAGGTGTATTTAGTAGTGTATATTATAATTCTATATTCCTCATGAATAACATGCATGTATCCTTATGATATTTAGGTGAGAATAGGCCATTAGCTAAATTGTGCATATTGTGTATATTAAGAATCCCATGCATATAGTACTTAAGAAATGTTGTGCAAGTTTAATCTAATTACCGGTGCGCATGTTATATCTATCTATTTCATGCATAATGTACCAAGTATGTTACCTCCGGTGTGTGTATGCTATATATATGCCAAATCAAGTGAGTGCAAGCAAGAACTATTTTATTGAATAGATTATTCCTAGCTAACTTAATTCATATTGCCTCCTAATGATTTTGAAACCCTCGCAATTCTTGTCACTTTATTTGCCGCATGTTGAATCATGCTTATGTAAAACATCACGGACGCGTAGGTAGATATCTACGTACGTATTAGCTAGTTGTGCTTATGTATGCATGTGAATAATTATATGGTAAACATGGTTTGAATGCATGGTGTGATAGTGTGTATACTATGTTACATACATTGTATGTATATATGTATAAGCTAAACATGGTTCTGCATGATTTTAAGTTCTGGCAGAAGAGTGTCTTGGCGTCAACATGGATGGACGCCCATGATATGTCAGCGTCCATATTGATTGACGCCAACCCTAATGTAGCCGTCCATGGATGTGGACGTCTAGCTCCCTGAAACTCAGTGCGCAGCAGACCCGAAATCTCGGGGGCAAGCAACCCCAGCCATTGGGGAGATGTCCCAACGGCTATCAAGCCCTCACATCACCATCTGCGTGGGATGAGAGGTCTCTCTCCTATAAACCAACCCCTCCTTGCAACCCCAAGAGCTCTCTTTGGCTCCTTGCAAGAGGAGAGAAAAACCCTAGCTTTGCATGCCTTGATCCGCGGATTGGAGCTTCATCCGGCATCTGCAGCAACCAGAGCTAGCTGAAGCTTAGAGGGAGGCTTCCCCGACCCCAACCTGCTGAGGAGATCGACTGAGAAACTGGAGGAAGGAAGTTTTGGAGACTTCTTGGGACTGCCCAAGGAGAGCTTCAACAGTAACATAGATCCCTTGGAGGTTTTAGAAAGGCAAGTAACCTATAGATCTCAATCCTATACATGTGCCCTAGTCCCAGCAAATTTTGTGGATTTTAAACCGTGTCCTGGATCCTCCTTTTCACTCTGTATTTGGAGTTCGGTCTGTGCTCTTGCACAGACAGGAACTTGGCGTCAATATCCTTGACGCCAAGATCTCCCGTCGGCGTCCAGCGATCGTGCCGTCCAAACCTTGAACGGCCAGAGACTGCCGCTAAGTTTCTCAGGATAAACAGTGAGCTGTTCTTCCTGGTAGATGATTATTTTCGATGTGTTTTCGCAATGAGGATATAGTGTAATTTTTATATGTTATGTAAAATAGATAATGTGATGTGTGTGGAAATTTCTGTGTTTTTCTGTGGATGGCATAAATTTTTAGATTATTGAAATACATGTTGGGAAAAATGGATTATGCATGTTCACCTACTGTCTACATGATTCCTGAGGAATTAAATGCCCTAGATTTTTCTATACCATGTGTATATGTATCAGTCCATGACCTGAAAATTCGAGAATTTTTCCATGATGTGGGATTTACTGTAAATTTCTGTTTTGGAAATAGAAGACATGCGTAGGATTTGTAAATTTACAGTAAATTGTGTATTGTGCAATAAATCCGGGGAAAATTCCTGTGATGATGATATGTTAGGATCAGGGCTGTGAACTGTTAAACCTGATGTTCGTGTTATGTTCCTGTTAAATTGAATTATGAATAGCATGAAACTGAATGTTTTAATTTCTGTAAATGTAATATGACTCAGAAAAATCTGGAAATTTGTATGTGCGATTAAAACTTGAAATTTGTTTGTGGTTAAAATCTCATGTTATTTTGATGACAGTAAGTATTGTTATGGATTTTAATGAGAAATAACGACTATGTGAGCATGTTAATTGTGATTTGATGTGATTCAGTAAATTTCAGTATGATTAAATCTATATTATGATTATTTGGCAGTTGCAACAGTGAGGTTAAAATCAGTAATGAGGACTATGTGTATGAATTGTATGAGTGTGTGCATGGGACGTGAGAGAACAAGTGGTATAGGTGTGTAAAATGGTTAATGTGACAAGATAAACAATATGCCCATAAGACACTGCCACCTTAGATGCTTGGAGCTGTACTGTAGTAGTGCCCCTACGGGAAAGCTCAATATGTTATGTGATACCCTAGAGAAGGGTCTTGATAAATCGTTATACCCTGGCAAAGGGTCTTGTGAAATCCTGGAGGTGGACAAGTTCCACTGGTAATGGTGGGAAGGGCTTTCCCGGTTTCTGCAGGAACTAAGACTTATCACTATGCCGGTGATTAAGTACGTGAATGTGAATGTGTGTGTTATGTGATCGTCTAATGGTGGTTTGGGCTGTGTCTTGGCATTATGTAAAAATGAACATGAGTATGTGAATGTGAAAAGTGATATGTGTTCATGGCACAAGGTATGTGCAAGATATGTGTAAATGTGGCACATGTTATGTGCAAAAGTGAAATGATAAGAGCATGTGAATGTGAAAAGTGATATGTGTTCATGGCACAAGGTATGTGCAAGATATGTGTAAATGTGGCACATGTTATGCGCAAAAGTGAAATGATAAGAAGTATGTGAATGTGAAAAGGGAAATAATGGGAAAATGTGTATAAGTATTGTGTGATAGCACAAAAGTGAGTGTATGTGAAAGCCAAGGTTATCATATGTTGTATGTAATGAGAAAATAGTATAAGTGTAAATGACAATAGTGTTAATTGATATTTTTTATTGATGTGTATAAATGTGTGTGTGTATGTGTTGATATATAATTGTCAAGTGTTAAAAGTGATGTTACTGTTAGTACCAAAATGTAAGTATATGCTTTCATATTCATGAAATTTGAATTATTGGATGTACCTGTGTTTAGTATTATGTTGTGTAGTTAAAAGTGATCCCTATGCAAAGGAATATGAATATGATAAAATTGGTATGAAATCAGCAAGCTAAATGTGGAGTAAATTGTTATGATTGCATGCAAAGTGAGTTAGAAATCATGCTAGGAGTGATACCTATCTTGTATATGTTTTCCATGACTTAGTTGTGAAGTTTTACAATGATGTGAGTAAAGTATGAAGGTATGTGAATGTGTATTTGTACTTATGTCAATGACACCATGTTATTAGTAACCTTGTTTAGACTACAGTTTTACATGTGTTAGAATAGTTGTTTAATACAATTCCATGTGAATTTATTTTGTTATAGCATAAGCATGTATGATTTAATTGCTGAAATTCTATTGTGTTAATTTGTTAGAAAATATGTATGTATTGAATCTTAAGTTACTTGCTGAGTCTATTGTGTAGACTCACTCTTGCTAAACATTCAGGAATTAGCAGCGGAGGAGCCAGCAAGATTTGAAGTGGAGTTGGACTAAGTGATTGAAGATTTGTAATTTATATTTCATAAGTATGTAATGCTACAATTGAAATTTGAATTTTGTTCAAATGTACTTGGAGTCGGCTATGTATTTGGAATATATTGCGCTTATGTTATCTCTTGTTAAACTATACAGACTGTGGTATGTGGATTTAAAAGTTGATGGAATAAGATTCATTTAAATTCCGTTGCATTTATTCAATTCTATTTGTGTATATCTCAGCTCACTTGTTACTTGTTGGGGTATTCTCCCCTGTAGCGGCTTGCTCTCATCCGATGTGGGTTGGTATAACCGTACCGGGTGGAAGTGGGTCGTTGCACCCGCTCTCCGCTCTATCTTGATGTTGAGTGAGTTCCCCTCATTCGCACATCTCTACAACCGAGCCAGGGTGGTTCAGAGCCAAATTAAAGACTCCTCTCTGCCACATTTCTTCGAAGGGAAGCCCAAGGGACGTAAGGCTCCCGCGGCACCTACCACCGAGGGGGTGACCGTCAATGAGTCCGTCAACGCTTGCAGCCAACCGTTAAGGCCTCCGAACAAACCCTCCAATCCTCCATCCACTCCTTCCAACCCTCATCAGTTCCGATCTCACCCCTCCAAGCCTTACTCTGCAGTTCCCCCTCCTGCTGGTTACACCCGACCTGGCCCTAAAAGGTCGCATTACCCTCCTCTTCCTGAGACCCTCGAGGACGTATTCTTCGCCCTCATATCCTGCGATGCAATCCAACTCCCCCCACAAAGGGAGAACACCAATCCGAGGGTGGATACCTCCAAATACTGTCCATACCATAGGGTCCATGGTCATTTCATCGATAATTGCTTTACCTTCCGTGACTGGGTCTATGACATGAATGACCAAGGTAGAATCAACTGGGATGATGTCAAGGTGGCCATAGCCAAGTCTAGGTACACCAAGAAGGACCTCGGCATTTTCAGTAACCCTCTCCCCAACCACCAAAGCAACAATCCCTCCTCCTCTAAAACCCAAGAGAATGTGCATACCATAATACATTAGGACCCCGGGTTGTGAGGAGAGAGCAACAGTGGGGGGTAGAAAGCTTCGAGGAATGGTACCCATGTCCCACTGCAGAGTCTCAAGAGCCCTCCGTGTCAGTAGATGCCATTCTAGAGGAGAGACCTTTAGTGCTCATCCGACCTCCTCAGGATGCCTACCCTACAATCCTCACTTCCCCTACCTGGGAGTCATCTACCAGACCCCTCCAACTCATCCTCCCTAAGTCCCAGGAGGCCGTTCATGTCACGCTCAGAAACCGAATTGTTCCTCCACCTCCGCGGCCATCCCAAGATGAAGAGGATAGTGGACCATCACCCCCGGCCGGCACCGAATATGACATTCTCCAACATCTGGATAAGACACCCGCAAGGGTGTCCATTTTAGAATTGATTCGGAGGTCACCGTCGCATCAATCCACCCTCCTCCAGTTTCTCCAAAAGATCATGGTCAATGATGACCTCCCTCCTAGTGGGGTCACCAACGCCATTCTATCCCTCACTAAAGGACCCTCAATATCTTTTTCGGACAAGGATCTTGCCACCCCCAGTGTCGTTCGCTTCCTCTCTGTCTCACCATCAACCTCAACGGGGTTTCGGTAGACTCCACTCTTATTGACACCGGGGCATCTGTTAATGTCTGTCCGATGAAGACTCTTAAGCAATTGGGTTTAGGAGAGGAGAATCTGGAGAAGAGCTGCTCCACCATCCTCTGCCGCCTATGACAACTCCAAAAGGTTTCCAAGGCAGATGCTCTTAAACTGGAAGTCGGACCCGTCATCATGTCTACCGAGTTTCTAGTTCTTGATGTCGATCCGGCCTACAAAGCCATCCTTGTCGTCCCTGGCTAGAGCAGACTCTAGGGGTCCCTTTGTTGGGTTGAGTGTGTTTTGGAACTTCCTAAAGTTGTAATTTAATGATATCCAATGAACATCACTCATACGATTTTGATGATGACATACTGTGATATTGATGATGACATATTGTGATTTTAATGATGAGATATTGTGACATGTTGTGATTTTGATGATGATATGTTGAACATGTTATACATTTTATACATATCACAATAATGCTTAAACAACATGTTTTGATGTTTAATATCTCATATTTTAATGATAATATCTTGTACTAATGGTTTATGTGTTAAATTTTCAGGTTCACACATTTTTGTCTTGGTAGTGTCGACACTAGATCAAAGCAGGTCGACACTAGTCCCAGATTCCAGAAGACCCAGTTGCCAGACTGGGACAGCAGGTTGACACTAGAACAAAGCAGGTCGACACTAGTCCCAGATTCCAGAAGGGCAGGTCGACACTAGATCAGGGCAGGTCGACACTAGATCCAGTTTCCAGCAGAACAGTTTTGCAGAAATGGGACAGCAGGTCGACACTAGATCAGGGCAGGTCGACACACTCCGGCTGAAAGTCAAAATCGTGAATTTCTCTGTACACGTGGCTGCTTGGGATTTAGGGGATTTGACCTAGGTTTCCGTGCCCATGCACCCCAAGGCACTTTATGGACATATGGGGCTATAAATACCCATGTTCCTTGTACCCCAAGAGAAGAGAGCCATACACTTCCAGAAGAAGCCTTTTGGCGGCCAAAGGGGGTTCTCAGATCTGTCTCCATCTCCAGAAGCTACAAGCCACCCTTTCAAGAGGAAGGACAAGGGAATCAAGGGGAATCCCTGGAGAGAAGCTTGCTGTACAAGGCAAGGGAGCAGATCCAACTGAAGAGGCGCAGGAGAGAAGAAGGATTTCTGGCATTTCAGATGCCATCAAAGCAGAGCATCGCCATTGAGGAGAATCTCCATCGATTTCCATCAAGGCTCCTCAATTGAAGTGTCTGCAAGGCCTCTTCATCGAAGAACACTCTTTCTACATCCATTTCCCTCATCTCAGAGTTTGTTCTTCCTTATTTCGTCAATGAGATTTGTGCATGAAGTTCTGTACAATTTCTATGTACGAACTGTCTTGAATCAGATCATTGCTAGAGGATCTGATCTCTTTTGTGTTTGATCTAGCTTTTGTACTCTGAGCCGTCGAGCTCTGGTTTGTGAGTCGTCGCACTCACTGTGTGGTTTGAGTCGTCGTGCTCAATTTGGAGTCGTCGTACTCCGGTTGTTGTTTGAGCCGTCGTGCTCAGTTTGGAGTCGTCGTGCTCCAGGTGTTTCTTGAGTCGTCGTGCTCAAGGGTGTTTGGAGTCGTCGCGCTCCTGTGTGAGTTGTACTCAAGGTTTTTGAGTAGTGTGGCCTCACTGTGTGAGGGGTGGACGTAGGAGTCACTGGAGGTGATTTCCGAACCACCTAAAAATCCTTTGTGCAATGGTTTGAATTGTGGTTTGACTTTATCTCGCTAGATGCATGCATAGGGATTTCGTTCACACTACTAATTGATTTGCTCACACACACTAATCTCACTTCAGATCACTAAATTGTTTGGGTGATTTGATCTCTGATTCGAAGTAATTTTTAAATTGCTTAAGCTTCCGCGTTAATTATTGTTAGATCTATTCAACCCCCCCTTCTAGATCTGATCCATCCACCCATCCGATCCTAACAATTGGTATCAGAGCGGGTTAATGTCTGTTACTGATCTGATTTGATTGCTTCTGTTTGATCTCTGTGTTAATTGCTTGAATTGTTTGCTTGCTCTTTCACCATCTCATTCTAATTGATGGATTCTCGAGGATTTGTAGCTGAAGGCCATTCCATTAATAGACCACCATATTTTGATGGGTCTGATTATTCATACTGGAAAAATCGCATGCAAGTTTTTCTTAGGGCTAAAACTATGAAATTTGGAGGATAGTTGAAGTGGGTCCTTATGAAAATCATGAAGATGAGGAGAATTGGACTAGAGAGCAAATTAGGAAAGCTACTCTTAATTATAGTGCCATGAACATGCTTCAGTGTGCAGTCCACCCTAAAGAATATTCAAGAATATCCATGTGTAAATCTGCTAAAGAATGTGGGATAAACTTGAATTAATGTATGAGGGAACATCTCAAGTTAGGGAAATCAAGCAAACATACTTGTTTCTGAATATGAATTGTTTATGATGAAATCTGATGAATCGATTTCTGAAATGTTTGCTAGGTTTATGATAATTGTCAATGGACTGAAGGCATTAGGTAAGGAATACACTGATGCTGATCTGGTAAGAAAAACCTTGCGCTCTCTATCATCTATTTGGCACACAAAGGCTACAGTGATTGAAGATTCTAAGGATTTATCCAAAATCTCCTTGGATGAACTCATAGGATCTTTAATGACTTATGAAATAAATCTGAAGAGAAATGAAGAACACATGCTTAAAGCTAAACCAGTAGCACTTAAGGCTTATCAAGCAACAAAAAGAAAAATCAAGAAACATCAAGTTCTGATGAGTCTGAGTCTAATGAGGATGAACTTGACATCATGACTAATCAATTCAGAAAAATTCTAAAATCAAGAAGAGGAAAATTAATGGAAAGAAAAAATATTCTTCTAGTAAAAGGAATGCTTCTTCTTCAAATTTTAATGACAGTAGAAATCAAAAAACTGATGAAGATATGTTTGCTATAGGTACAACAAGAAGGACACATGAAGGGTGAATGTCCTGAGATCAAAAAGGACAAATACAAGAAGAACAACAAATGAAGAAGCCAAAAGCCATGATTGCAACTTGGTCGGATGAAGACCAAAGTGAGGATGAAGAAGAGAACTCTTCAAGTTCAGCAAATGAGGAGTTATGCTTTATGGCCAACAGCAGTGATGGAAAGAACTCACAAAGAAAAGGAGCAAAAGAATTCACACAAACTTTATGGCAAAGAAGAGCTTCAATGACTCAGAAAATCAACAATTCAAAAGACTTGGCTCTAACTGCACATCCAAGAGCTCAGGGCATTCTGCATCCTCACCAGAAAACAAGAGTTCAAATGGGTCTACAAGATCAGGTAAATCAATTCCAGATCCATTTATGATTTAATTCTGATTCTGATGCAGATGAAGGCATGTCTTATGCTGAATTGGTTGAGTTCTATGAGAAGATACAAAATCTTAATGCAAAACTGACACTAAGAATAAAGACTTGAAAAAGACTTTAAAACATTGCCATAAAAAAATTGAAAATTTAACAAAGACACTTGAATTGCTCCAGAACAATGATAAAGATTTTTCAGAAGAAAATGAGAATTGAAAAATGAAGTTGAAAAATTAAATTCTGAAAAAGAGAATTGGAAGATGAAGTCCAAATCTGTGAAACTAAACTGAATGGATTGAAAGAAAACCATGAGCTATTGAAATCAAAAGTTATTGATCTGGAAAATGAAAATGGAAATTGATTGATCTCAATGAAACTTCAAATTTGATAATGATCAATTAAACAAACAGATCTCTAACATGGCTCATGATCATCAAATAAATGAGAGATGCAAACAACTTGTTGAAGAAAATCATCATCTAAAAAGGAAGATTGAATGCTTGTTCCATGACAGACCATTGGACAATTTGAGTAATAAAATTGCCGATTTGGAAAAACAAATTGCTCAATTTGAAAATGAAAAGAACAAGATGAAAAATAGTTTGGATGTCATGCTGAATAAACTTCAAATTTCAGAAAAAGAAGTTGTTGCATTAAAAGCTAAAAAACATAAGCTTCAACGTGAATTGAAGAACACTACAAACACAAGTCTTGCTTCTGTGAAAAATAAGAAAAATGAAAAGAAAGCCACAATAACATTTGTTAAAGCTGCTGCGAACAAGAACACTACTAATTCTAATGAAAAATTAGTGAAGTTCTTGTTCAGAAACAGATGGAGAAAAAGAAGAATGCTACTGTCAAGAAAAATCATCTACGTCCTCCATCAGTCCAAAGGGCTCCAAGGACAAGTTCAAAATTCACATCATGCCAAGAGCCATCAAAATGTACCTCCTTCTCCTCATGGTAAGCCTCCTCACATGAAAAGAGATTCCAGCAAATGCATACATGCCAAGGTAAGTACCAGGTAAAAAATGCTCTCATTTGCTTTAATTGTAATAAACCTGGTCATCTTGCCAAACATTGCTGGAATAGAAATCAAAATTTCAATAAACATGTCAAATCAGTCCAATGCTTTCATGTCATAAAATTGGTCATATTTCTAGGAAACTGTTGGTACAGAAATGATTTTGGTGTGCATGCTCAGAAATTCCATGTGTATAGGCATAGAAATGTTGCACAAAATCATTTTGTTTCTGCTCATATTAAAAATCCAAAAAATAGAAAACCCATGAAAACATAGAGCATTGATCAAGGCAAAAAGAAAATCTGGAACTAACTCTGCTCATAGTTCTATCAATAAAAGAAATGCATCTATACAAAAATTAAAAGCATTTTGATTCAGAAATCTTTGTTGCAATCTAACATTGATTTCATTGCAGGACCCAACAAGTGGGGTCCCAAACCACTTGATCAGCAAGCTGAGAAGTCTTGCAGCCATACACTGTAAATGGATTCAAGATATTGGCTGTGCAAGGCTAGAAATGATTGGAGAACACAGGTAAAATTGAAAAAGAAATGAAGACCATTCAGGTAAAACTTCTTTATTATTTCAATTTTGAATTGCCTGAATTGAAACGAATGTTTAATTTCTATCTGAAAAATGAGAAATGTGTTTCAATGCTACTCCCAACAATGAACTTTGTGTCATAACAATTAGAATCATGTTGTGTTATCATGCATGCTTAACTGTTCCCATGAGTCTGTGTGCATACTAACTGCTTTGACTTCATATCAAATGATGACATGTGGAAAAAACAAGTTATGCTTGTTTGGAAACTATCATTATGCGTGAGTAAAATACTCCGCCAAGTACCAAAAGTCATGTTATGCTTAAAGCTAATTGTGCTCATAATCATGTGTGAATTACTTGCTAACTTTTTCATTCCATGCACATATAAGGGGGAGTAAATTTGAAAAAGTGCAAAAATGTTTTTCAATAAATGCAATGAATTCATGCTAAAAATAAAGTGTAATTGACCCTTTTTGCAATGACTATGTGGTATATCAAATGGTGAAATGTGAAAGGACAAGTTAAGCTTGTCTGGAAACTATCATCATGCGTGAGAAAATTCTCCGCCAAGTATCAATAGTCTTTTTGCATAAAGGTGATCAAGCAAAATGAAAATCTCAAAAACTTTATTTGAGTCTTTGCAAAATTCTTCTCCTTCAATAAATTGCCTTGATATATGCTTGATCATGTTCATACTCTTTCTGTGCAAATTGCTTGGAATGAACATATCTGAATTGCTTAAATGATCATTTCATATCATGCATATCTTATGGGGGAGTGAATTCGAAAGAATCTTTGAGTGAAATGCTGGAGAAATTTGCTGGAGAAATATTCTGTCATATCTGATTCATCATCAACTCCCATTCAGTTTGTTGACAAATATTCTTGCTCATAAATTCCTCACTCTCATTGCATTGACATTCTTGGTATATCAAATGGTGATTTGAAGAAAGACAAGTCAGGCTTGTCTGGACACTTTCACTATGCGTGAGTATATTTCTCCGCCAAGTAAGAGAGTCTTGTATGCAATGTTGAGGGGGAGTCATTGTCATATCTCTTGACCTACTTGTCTATCTTGAAACCCAAATTCATCAGAATTTTTGAGTCCCTGTGCTATTTTCTTATGAGAGAATTAAGACATTGAAACTAAACTCATTGTGCATTTAATTTAATTTCAAAGATTCAGTATCATTTCAAGGTTAAGCAATCATAATACTGAATGTTTTTAAAATGATTTAAAAACACTATTATAGGCACATGAGTGGCTTTAATATTTCACATGTGAATGTTAAGCTTATTTTTACCACATGTTAAGAATAATTTTCTAAATTCATAGTCATGACTTCTCTGGTCAAAGCAAAATATTCCTGCAAAATATCAAAAGAAAAATGATCAATCTGAAAGATACAAACAGAGCAATGCAAATGCTTGAGCCACTGAGTAACAGGCCATTTCACCTAACAAGTGATTTGTTTCGCGTCAAAAAGTAGAAATCAAATTTTAACTCTGTATAAGATAATAAAAGTTAAACCACTAAGTAATCAGGAGGTCTTGCATCTGATCAATGTGATCTCTTGCACTGAAAAGTGAGATTTAACTAATTTATTCTTGTATTCTTTCCTAGTAAAATTGAAAGAAAATCAAAAAGACAGGATAGAAAAGCTTAAGACCTTAATTAAGTTCATGTTTACTGTGTTTAGACCTATTATTCACATTGTGTTAAACTTAAAGCTCCTAACATCCTTGTTAAATACTTCTGCTCACTCATTTAGGTCACTTTATTTCACATTTGCATCATTATTAACCACATTCAGCTCATTATAATTTGCTATTCTTTGTGTTGAGTGTGTCTTAGTGATTAAACTTTGTTGCACAATAACAAAAACACAATAATGTCTCTCATATGTAATATCACTTTACCTCATTTATTTTGATCATTTCTGAACATTCCTTTCCCACATTTCATCTCTTGGTCTCCAACCAATCTTTGTTCCTCTCTCTTGTCTATCCTTTGATGCTGTCAAAAAGGGGGAGAAAAGGGCACATCAAAAAGGGGGAAAAAAAAAGGCCTTCCAAAAAGGGGGAGAAAATGTCTTCAAAGGGGGAGAAAGTTCTTTAAGGAGAAAGGTCAAAGTGTGTATATGGTCAAAGGGGGGATTATTGCAGTCAAGGGAGTCAAGATATTGGGAGATTGTGCATATGTTTTGTCATCATCAAAAAGGGGGAGATTGTTGGGTTGAGTGTGTTTTGGAACTTCCTAAAGTTGTAATTTAATGATATCCAATGAACATCACTCATACCTTGATTTTGATGATGACATACTGTGATATTGATGATGACATATTGTGATTTTAATGATGAGATATTGTGACATGTTGTGATTTTGATGATGATATGTTGAACATGTTTACAATTTATACATATCACAATAATGCTTAAACAACATGTTTTGATGTTTAATATCTCATATTTTAATGATAATATCTTGTACTAATGGTTTATGTGTTAAATTTTCAGGTTCACACATTTTTGTCTTGGTAGTGTCGACACTAGATCAAAGAAGGTCGACACTAGTCCCAGATTCCAGAAGACCCAGTTGCCAGACTGGGACAGCAGGTCGACACTAGATCAAAGCAGGTCGACACTAGTCCAAGATTCCAGAAGGGCAGGTCGACACTAGATCAAAGCAGGTCGACACTAGTCCCAGATTCAGAAGGGCAGGTCGACACTAGATCAGGGCAGGTCGACACTAGATCCAGTTTCCAGCAGAACAGTTTTACAGAAATGGGACAGCAGGTCGACACTAGATCAGGGCAGGTCGACACACTCCGGCTGAAAGTCAAAATCGTGAATTTCTCTGTACACGTGGCTGCTTGGGATTTAGGGGATTTGACCTAGGTTTCCGTGCCCATGCACCCCAAGGCACTTTATGGACATATGGGGCTATAAATACCCATGTTCCTTATACCCCAAGAGAAGA
>JACBKR010004443.1:0-23757 GCA_014218235.1 Colocasia esculenta | reverse complement strand
GAGTAACCGGGCCATTTTACCTGACAAGTGATTTGTTTCGCGTCAAAAAGTGGAAATCAAAATTTTCAACTCTGTATAAGATAATGAAAGTTAAACCACTGAGTAATCAGGAGGTCTTGCATCTGATCAATGTGATTTCTTACACTGAAAAGTGAGATTTAACTAATTTATTCTTGTATTCTTTCCTAGTGAAAATTGAAGGAAAATAAAAAAGACAGGATAGAAAAGCTTAAGACCTTAATTAAGTTCATGTTTACTGTGTTTAGACCTATTATTTTACATTTGTTAAACTTAAAGCTCCTAACGTCCTTGTTAAATACTTTGCTCACTCATATAGGTCACTTTATTTCACATGTGCATCATTATTTTAACCACATTCAGATTATTGTAATTTGCTATTCTTTGTGTTGAGTGTGTCTTGTGATTAAACTTTGTTGCACAATAACAAAAACACAATAATTTCTCTCAACTGATAATATCACTTTGCCTCACTCATTTGAATGCCTCTGACCATTTATTCCCTACATTTCATTTCTTGATCTCTACAATCTTTGTTTCTCTTTTCTTATCTATCCTCTTGATGCTGTCAAAAAGGGGGAGAAAAAGGCACATCAAAAAAAGGGGAGAAAAGGGCTTTCCAAAAAGGGGGAGAAAAGGCCTTCAAATGGGGAGAAAGTTCTTTAAAGGAGAAGTATATGGTCAAAGGGGGATTATTGCAGTCAAGGGAGTCAAGATATTGGGAGATTGTGCATATGTTTTGTCATCATCAAAAAGGGGGAGATTGTTGGGTGAGTGTGTTTTGGAACTTCCTAAAGTTGTAATTTAATGATATCCAATGAACATCACTCATACCTTGATTTTGATGATGACATACTGTAATATTGATGATGACATATTGTGATTTTAATGATGAGATATTATGATTTTAATGATGACATGTTGTAAGTTTAATGATGACAAGCTGTGACTTTAATGCATAAAAAAATTAGAACATGTGAAATACATCACCTGAATTATCAATACAAAAAGCATGTTTTCAAGCACATTTATCATTAATTCATGACAATATATTTAACTAATGTTATGTGTATTTTCTCAGGACAAACATTTTCCTGCAAAGCAGTTCGACACAACCATCAATGGTGTCGACACAATGACTCAGAGCAAAGGCAGAAATATGAAGAAAAGCTCAACTAGTGTCGACACTAGACCAGGGCAGGTCGACACTAGTGACAGATCCCAGAGAAATATGTTAACAGGCCTCTCTATCTCAGGTCGACACCAAAGGAATCAGGTCGACACTAGATCCAGTTTCCAGCAGAACTGTTTTGCAGTCTGGGACAGTAGGTCGACACCAGTCTATCTCAGGTCGACACTAGATGGGTCTCCCAGGGAATTGATTTGCCAGTCTGGGACAGTGTGTCGACACACCCTATGGGCAGGTCGACACACTCCGGAAACTCTGTGACTTAAAGCTTTTTCTGGACACGTGGCTGCTTGGGATTTAGGGGATTTGACCTAGGTTCCGTGCCCATGCACCCCAAAGCACTTTATGGACATATGGGGCTATAAATACCCATGTTCCTTGTACCCCAAGGAGAGAGAGCTCATACACTTCCAGAAGAAGCTTTTGGCGGCCAAAGGGGGCTCTCCAAATCTGTCTCCATCTCCAGAAGCTACAAGCCATCCTTTCAAGAGGAAGGACAAGGGAATCAAGGGGAATCCCTGGAGAGAAGGTTGCTGTGCAAGGCAAGGGAGCAGATCCAACTCAAGAGGCTCAGGAGAAGAAGGATTTCTGGCATTTCAGATGCCATCAAAGCAGAGTATCGCCAAGTGAGGAGAATCTTCATCGATTTCCATCAAGGCTCCTCAATTGAAGCGTCTGCAAGGCCTCTTCATCGAAGAACACTCTTTCTACATCTATTTGCTTTATTTCTGAGTTCGTTCTTCCTTAGTTCGTCAATGAGATTTGTGCATGAAGTTCTGTACAAATTTCTATGTACGAAACTATCTTGAATCAGATCATTGCTAGAGGATCTGATCTCTTTTGTGTTTGATCTAGCTTTTGTACTCTGATCCGTCGAGCTCAGGTTTGTGAGTCGTCGCACTCACTGTGTGGTTTGAGCCGTCGTGCTCAATTTGGAGTCGTTGTACTCCGGTTGTTGTTTGAGCCGTCGTGCTCAGTTTGGAGTCGTCGTGCTCCAGGTGTTTCTTGAGTCGTCGTGCTCAAGGGTGTTTGGAGTCGTCGTGCTCCAGGTGTTTCTTGAGTCGTCGTGCTCAAGGGTGTTTGGAGTCGTCGTGCTCCTGTGTGAGTTGTACTTAAGGTTTTTGAGTAGTGTGGCCTCACTGTGTGAGGGGTGGACGTAGGAGTCACTGGAGGTGATTTCCGAACCACCTAAAAATCCTCTGTGCATTGGTTTGAATTGTGGTTTGCCTTTGTATCTCGCTAGATGCATGCATAGGGATTTCGTTCACACTACTAATTGATTTGCTCACACACCCAAATCATACTTCAGATCAGTAATTTTTGGGTGATTTGATCTCTGATTAGAAGTAATTTTTAATTGCTTAAGCTTCCGCGTTAATTGGCATTAGATCTATTCAACCCCCCTTCTATATCTGATCCTTCCACCCATCCGTTCCTAACAGTTCTAACAGCAGAATAGATCTATATGTGCAATAATTAAATAAAGCAGTAAATCTATCCTACTAACAGAGTAAAGTGCGGAAGCGTAAGAGACTACACGGTCTACGGTCTAAGCTAAACATCGGGACAAGAAACCCGTGTAAACCACGGCACTGGGAAGAACCCAAAGCTGTAACATAGACAGTGAACAACTGTCTGGACAAAGACACTAGCTACAGAACACTACACTAGTCAACCGGTCAGGTGCGCCACGCGCCTTACCCTCAACCGATAATCCATGTCTAGCACCTCCCGTCGGAGTGAGATGCGGAACTAAAGTAACCACAACTGTCGTAGTCTGGCCGGACTACGGTCCCACACCTGACCCATCTAGATGGTTCCGGAACCACGTAGAGTGAGGCAGTGAGAAAAAGGACTAGCTGATCTGCGCCTGAAGAGCTACCAACCACCTCGGCGTCCCAGACTCAGCTAAGAGAGCTCTACAAATGACTCTACACTGTTGTCCCCATCATTTACTCTCTGCTACTAGAGTCCGTGACTCGAGCTCGCCCGCCGCCGGGAGAACTCCCTCTAATAGGCGCGCGGGGGACCGGGGGTCCAGGTAACGGTAACAACCTGTCTTGCGAACAAGCCCTCAAGTGCCTAGCACTGAGCGAAAGACTAGAGTAGCATTGTACTAGGAACAACACAGGTGCCAACAAAAAGAGTCGCAATAGAAGGAAAACTCCGAACAGGTCGCCAAGCCCCTTCTCTATCTAAGAAGGCGACGCACAAGCTGTCGCCACCTGAAGGCGACACCCTGTCTGTCGCGACCTGAGCCAGAAGGTGACAGGGAACCCGTCACGATTAGGTGACCACAGGCAAAGGTCTAGGTGTCTACCTGGAACCTCCCACGACACCTGGTGAAACCCGAAGAGAAAGCAACAGCCACCCTGTCAACCAGAATGCGACAGGGTGGGCGTCGCTTCCTTAAACCGGAAGGCGACGTATCGGGCTGTCGCGACCTGGGTCGTAACACCAAACGTGTCACGACCTCAGGTTTGCACACCCGAGAGCACCACCTTCGAACCATGCAACACAAAACTGATAAGTACAAGGGAAAGGGAGCATGTAGGACGATGTAAAGAGATCATTTAAGCTCAAACCACCCTTGTAAACACCCATGCATGCCAAGAACATGGATCTACACTCAATCATCTCACACATGCAAACATGGATCTCTCATCATCCACACCCCAATCCAAGCATGAATCAAAGCACAATCACGCCATCCAAGCATTCACAAGAATCATAATATGTATGCACAACCTAGCATGATCCTAGGCTTGGAGAAAGGGGTTTGAAATCCTACCATGCTAGAACTAGGGGAAGGTTTAGGCATCCCTACCTCAAAATGAAGATCCACCCCAATGGGGCCTTCTCGTAGGTATGCAACCCTCCTCCTCGCTCCAAGCTCCATGGGGATGCCGTCCACGAGCAAAGATCGCCCTTCACAAGCCAAAGGAGAAGTGGATTACCACGAGGAGGAACACACCGAGAAGAAGAAACCACCAAGCATCATAGCATACAAACATACCTTCACAAGCCACCCAACTCCTCTCCTCCAAGCTTTCCACAGAGCACAGGCAACAGAGGGCTCGGGGAAGAAGAGCACCAGCCGAAAGGGGAAGAAATGGGTTGTTCTCAGGCCTGTGACCATTTAATCCTCAGAGATGAGAACGCGACAACTTGCCTGTCGCGTTCACTCATGTGAACGCGACGGTCAACCCGTTGCGACCATGGTCAAGGTCACCTGACCAACGGAAGCACCACGCGTCGCCCTTGCAACCCTGACACCATGAACGCGACACCTGACCCATTGCGTTCATCATGTCAGTGGTTGACACTGGTCATGTCTGTCCCGACAGCAAAACGACAAAGATGCATGCTGCGGTCAGAGGCTAAACGCGACAACATGCCCGTCGCGTTCTCAACCAGAACGCGACGACCATCCTGTCGCCTTCAAAAGGCGACAGCCCAAGTGTCGTGACCTTCAACAGAAGGTGGTTGACCAAGGGAAAGGAGGGATGTTACAATCTAACCAACAAAAAAACAATTTCATCGTCAAAATTAAGGCGAAACCTATGGGAAAAGAAGGTAAACAAACATACCAGTCACTCAAACAAGTAAGAAAAATGCTCCCGCATCTCGTCCTCATACTCCCAAGTGGCCTCGCCACCGACGCGGTTCTCCCAAACTACCTTGACGAGGGGATCTGCTTCCTACGCAACTGCTGCACTCTACGGTCCACAACGCTGATTGGGTACTCTGGTACTGACAGATCTGGAGCGACCTCTAGCTGCGAGTAGTCCAACACGTGCGACGGATCTGGCATGTACTTCCTCAGCTGCGAGACGTGGAAGATGTCGTGAACACCTGCCAACTCAGATGGAAGAGCCAACCTATAAGCGACCTCGCAAACCCGCTCCAGGATGGGAAAGGGGCCAACAAACCTCGGGCTGAGCTTGCCCCTCTTCCCAAACCTGAGAACGCCCTTAGTGGGCGAGATCCGAAGAAACACACTGTCGCCTGCCTCGAACTGAAGTGGCCTCCTGCGAACGTCCGCGTAGCTCTTCTGTCTACTTTTTTGCCTACTCTCTGTCTGATCAACCTCACTGTGTCTGCACACTATTGTACCAACTCTGGACCCAGTAGCTACCTCTCGCCAACCTCGTACCAGTGCAATGGTGTCCTGCACGGTCGGCCATACAGAGCCTCATAGGGCGCCATCCCAATGCTGGAGAAAAAGCTATTATTATAAGCAAACTCCACCATGGGAAGGTGGGACTCCCAAGTGCTGCCTTAGTCTAGGAAACACGCTCTCAACATGTCCTCGAAGGTCTGTATGGTTCTCTCCGACTGCCCGTCTGTCTGTGGGTGATAGGCCGAACTCAGCCTCAACTCGGTGCCAGTGCTCTCTGAAAAACTGCGCCAAAAATGAGAGGTGAACCACGGATCTGTATCTGAGATGATAGAGACTGGAGTCGCGTGCAAAGGCACCACTCTGTCCACAAAACAGCCGAGCAAGTCTGTCCACTGACCACGCTGCTCTGACAGGCAGAAACAAGCTGTCTTCGTCAATCAGTCGACGATCACCAGACGCTGTCGTGCCCCTACGAAGTACGAGGTAAGCTAGAAACAAATTCCATGGTGATGTGCTCCCACTTCCACACCGGAATAGGAAGCGACTGTAGCTCACCACCAGGATGTTGGTGCTCTGCCTTCACCTGCAGACAGGTAAGGCAGTGAGAAACAAACTCAGTAATATCTCTCTTCATCCCAGGCCACCAAAAGAGTCCCCTCAAGTCGTGGTACATCTTGGTGGAACCAGGATGAATAGAGTACCTCAATTTGTGCGCCTCAGCTAGTAGGTCCTGCCTAACTTCCTCCAGAACGTATAGCCTGCCTCTGAACCTGACCTCCCTGTCCTCGTCCAGCTTGACCTCTGGCATCTGCAACATGTCTGCCAAGTCTACATCTGCACTCTGTGCCTCGATCACCTGCTGATAAATCATTGGACGAACTGTCCTGCTGGCAACATGCTCTCTCCCTGAGGCTCAACGGCGTGAACACGCCTTGAGTAGCGTCCTCCAGGAGTCTCCAGTGTCTAACCAACAAAGAACTCAAGTGGCTCTCCTACTCAAAGCGTTGCTATGACATTAGCCTTTCCGGGTGATAGGAAAGAGTAAAAGTCGTAGTCCTTCAAGTTACTTGACCCACCTGCACTGCCTGAGGTTTAGATCTCTCTGTGTGAAGACATACTGTAAGCTCCGGTGATCCGTGAACACCTCAAACACCTCGCCGTACAAGTAATGCCTCCACACCTCAAGGCGAACATGACCGCCAAGTCCAAGTCATGTGTCGGGTAGGCTGCCTCATGCTTTTCAGCCGAGGAGAAGCATAAGCAACAACCCACCTGTGCTGCATCAACATGGCACCAAGACCAGTCCCTAAAGTGTCAGTGTAGACAACAAAGCTGCCGCTGCCAGAAGGTACAACAAGGATCGGAGATGAAGTCAGCCGGCTCTTCAGCTCCTTAAAACTCTGCTCACACTCTACTGTCCACACAAACCTGGCCTCTTGCCTGGTCCACCTGGTCAACGGCTCAGCAATCCTGGAGAAGTCTTGCACGAACCTCCTGTAGTAGCCTGCTAGCCCCAGAAAACTATGAACCTCTGCAACTATAGTGGGCTGGCCCCACGAAACCACGGCCTCAACCTTGGCGGGATCAACTGCCACACCTGCACCAGAAACTACGTGACCAAGGAAGTGCACCTCCTTTAGCCAAAATTCACATTTGCTGAATTTTGCGTAAAGTTGGTGACTCCTCAAAGCCTGCAACACTAGCCTCAAGTGAACTTCGTGCTCCTTTGTCATCACTGAGTACACTAGGATGTCGTCGACGAACACCATCACGAACCGGTCCAGGTACTCTCGGAACACGCTGTGCATCAACTCCATGAAGGCCGCCGGTGCATTAGTGAGCCCAAAAGGCATCACGAAAACTCGAAGTGGTCGTAGCGGGTAGGGAAGGCTGATCTGGCAACATCTGACTTGCGGATCCTCAACTGGTAGTAGCCTGACCTCAAGTCGATCTTCGAGAACACTGAAGCTAACTGCAACTGGTCGAACAAATCATCGATCTTGGGCAACAGATACTTGTTCTTCACGGTTACCTGATTTAGCTGCCAATAATCGATTCACATCCTGAGACTACCATCCTTCTTCCTCACAAACAAAACAGGCGCTCCCCACGGTAAATGACTCGGACGAATGAAGCCCAACTCAAGCAACTCATCGAGTGACGCTTCAACTCTCGCAACTCCGCCGGTGCCATCCGGTACGGTGCCTTGGACATAGGCATCGTCCCCTGAACACAACTCAATGGAGAAATCTACCTCCCCCCCGGGGCAAACCAGGTAGATCCTCCGGAAACACGTCAGCAAACTCACAAACAACATGCACATCTGAAACAGATAGCTCACCAGAATTTGAGAAACTCACAGAAGCAAGGAAAGCTACACAACCATCTTGGATAAGGCGCCGAGCTCTACAGAAGGAAATGAAAGGTCGGCGGGTCGACCAGGTACCTCGGAAGCAAAGCACAGGTGCTCCAGGTATCTCGAACGCACGGTCTTCCACTGACAGTCCACCAGCACAGAATGTGCCTCCAACCAGTCCATGCCAAGGATGGCTCATAAAGTCGGGAGCAGCAAGGCAAAACAACTCTGGCTAGTAGAAAGTGGGCCCTGTACCTCGACGCTGACACCCTCTAGATAACCAGAGTACGCACGTAGTCACCCGTCGGAAGCCAACAGCTAGATCACAGGTCCGCTCTGGAGCAAACTCAGTCAAAGTACAAAGAAATCCTCTGAAGCAAAATAATGTGTGGCACACGGATCAATCAAAACACGTGCACTCAACCAAGGATAAGAACCATACGATGACCAGATTAGAGGCCTCCGTCTCTTCTCTGGTGATGTTCATCACTCGACCACGACCACGTCCTCACTGAGGTTGCTGCTGGCGCTGCTGCAGCTGCTGAAACTGACCCTGGTGCTGCTGTTGGCGTTGCGCCTGCTGGGGTGGAGCCTGCGGTTCCTGCTGAGTGTACTGAGTCGGTGCCAACTACCGCTACCCCTGCCTCAACAACAGACACTCCTGCCTGTAGTGACCATGCTACACATAGTGGAAACAACCCATGCCCTGCTGGCTCTACTCTGCTCCCTGCTGCACAGACTGCTCCACTAGCTGCTCCTGCTGACGTTGCTGCTGCCGAGTCTGCTGGTAATGCCACCTACCACCTCGAGAGAACAACTTCTTCAACTTCGAGGTCAGGCCAGCACTGCCTGTCCCCAAAGAAGAAGAAGAAGAAGACACACTCCCTCGACTGCCCGAAGGGCGCTGGTATGGGGTAGACCTCACCAAGCCTCCTCCCTACTGTGGCTGGAACTGACACTCCCTCTCCAAGGTAGTAGCCCTCGCCACTGCCAACCCCAGAGTGTCGCAGAGGTGACCAGCCATGGCCCACCTCAACTCCGAGCATAGCTCACTAATGAACCACTCGGTGCGAGCTTGCTCACTAGTGGCCACGTGGGGGATGTGTCGAAGAAGCTGCACAAACCTCTAGTGGTATTGCGCCACGGACAAATCTCCTTGCGTCAGCTCGTGGAACTGGTCCCTCCTCTCACGGAAAGCATAGTCGGGGAAGTACTCACCTTGAAAGGCCTCTAAAAACTGCTCCCAAGTAGGGCTGTTCAGAATTTGGTTCAAACCGAAAAACCAAACCGAACACGACCAGTTCGGTTCGGTTCGGTTCAGTTTGGGACCCTACAGAATTCAGTTCGTTTCAGTTTCTGAAACCGATAAACCGAATATATATATTTTATATGTATTGTAACATAAAAAAATTGTAGCGCAGTGGCTACACGCGCGCCAAACGGTTTTCTGGGCGGCGCGGGTTCACGTTTGCCCACAAGTTTTTTGGTAAAAAAGATGTCAGCCGACCATTTTGTAAGAAAATACCTGGAAAGCCAAGATTCGAACCCGGCACTTGCGAAGAGAAGAGTGAGCGAGGCCCTTAGCCATTCCACCAAACCCATGTTTTCGATATAAGAGTATTAGACTTCGGTTTGAACCGAACCGAACTGGTTCAGTTCGGGTTCGGTTTAGCCTGGGATTCGGTTCAGTTCAGGTTGGCCAAAAAATGAGCCAAACCAACCGAACCGACCCTTGTTCACCCTACTCCCAAGAAATCTGGTCCAGCCTCCTGCCCTGAAAACTGGTCTACCTCACGGTCCTCCACCACTCGTGGGTTGACCCTTTCAGCTGATATACTTGCAAGCCTGACCTGATCGTAATCTGCACAGTCTATGGTCTCGAAGGTGTGTTCGAGCTCATGGACCCAACTCTCCGCCTTGTCTGGATCATAGTCACCATAGAACATAGGAGGCTGAAGACGAAGAAACCTCTCCAGAAATGTCGTGCGGTCCTCAGTGTTGTCACTGCAACTGGAGTCTGCTGCCGTACCACTAGTGGTACCTCTGGCTAAACTGGTGCTACCTGCGGGGTCAGTGGTAGCTGCTCCTCTACTGCCATCTCTGCGAACTGCTGGCCTTCTGCCGGCATCTGCTAGTACCACTGAAACTGCTGATACTGCCAAGGGGCCTGGAACATAGCTCTCTACCACTGCTCCATGAGGTTCGGCGGGGGCGGGGATGGAAACCACTGCTACTACTGCTGTGCTCCATGCTGCAACAGAATGCCCTGCGGCAACGGGATGCCAGGCTGCTGGAATTGCTGAGGCTGAGCATCAAGCAGCACGTGCTCGGCTACAACCAACTCGTCCGGCTCGGTGTCCTGATGCTCCATCAGCTCTCGAACATGCCTGCATCTGCGTGGAGGCATGTTCTGCAACATAGACTAACATTCAAGTTAACAGATAAATAATCCGACGGCTAGAGAGTGTTACTTGTACTTTTAAGGGACTTTATGTCATTACTTATTTCCATTACAAGTCTTGATAGACCCCTTGCTCTGATACCACTGTAATGACCCCGATGCTCGGACCTCGACTCCCACCATGATCCGACCATCGGCCGCCGCCGCCCAGCCAGGAGACCCGGAAAGGCTAATGGACCAGTCTAACAAGATATGTAACGGAGATAAATAACGACAGAACGCACTAAAAGTACCAACAAGTGAAAGTAGGAGTCCAACATGATGTAAAGCTACTACATAGTCCCAAAGTAGTAAGTACAAGTACAGTAAATAAGGGGGATAACAGGTCCCATAGGGGCATACCCCGAGGGTGAAGTACACAAGTCTGGGGAACAGTGCTCACGGAGATGCCGTCTACTATGGCCCCGTCTCCTCAACCCGTCGTGGAGGGTGCTGCTGTGAAGTCTCACCTGTAAAGGAGGAATGAGCTTCACGAGAAGCCTAATAGGGACTACCAATCTCCCCCTGATTCTAACAGTAGAATAGATCTATATGTGCAATAATTAAATAAATCAGTAAATCTATCTACTAACAGAGTAAAGTGCAGAAGCATAAGAGACTACACGGTCTACGACCTAAGCTAAACGTCGGGATCGGAAACCCGTGTAAACCACGGCACTGGGAAGAACCCAAGCTGTAACACAGACAGTGAACAATTGTCTGGACAAAGACACTAGCTACAGAACACTACACTAGTCAAACAGTCAGGTGCGCCACGCGCCTTACCATCAACCGACAGTCCATGTCTAGCACCTCCCGTCAGAGTGAGATGCGAAACTAAAGTAACCACAACTGCCGTAGTCTGGCCAGACTACGGTCCCACGCATGACCCATCTAGATAGTTCCGAAACCACGTAGAGTGAGGTAGTGAGAAAAAGACTAGCTAATCTGCGCCGGAAGAGCTACAACCACCTCGGCATCCCAAACTCAGCTAAGAGAGATCTACAAATGACTCTACGCCTCTGTCCCCACCGTTATTCCCTCTACTACTACAGTCCATGACTCGAGCTCGCCCACCGCCCGGAGAACTCCCTCTAACAAGTGGTGGGGACTGGGGGTTCAGGTAACGGTAAAACCTATATAACGGTAACAACCTATCTTGCGAACAAGCCCTCAAGTGGCTAGCACTGAGCGAAAGGCTAGAGTAGCATTGTACTAGGAACATCATAGTGAAGGATCGAGGAAAAGGTGTGGATAAGATCTAAAAGGGGGGATGAATAGATCTATGCCACTTTATGCGGAAGCTTAAGCAATTTAAAATACTTTTAGAATCATAGGCAATTTTAACAGTGAAAAACACAGATCTGATGAGATGTTAAGTGAGTTGATAAAATAGATGTGAAAACTAGTTGATTAAGTGAATATTAAGCGATCCTATGCAAGCATCTAACGAATAATAGAATCAAACCATAGATAGACAAGTGCACAGAGATTTTAGGTGGTTCGGAAATCACCCGTGATTCCTACATCCACCCCTCACACCCAGTGAGGATTCACTAAACAAACTGGGTAACACACCCACTGGAGCCAGACAACTCCAACACCTGAGTTTCCAACTCACACAATCTAGAGTAAGACTGCTCTAGATCCTTGAGCAAGACTGCTCAACAACCACTTGAGTTCGACAACTCAAACTGAGCACAATGGCTCACAAATGACTTTGCTAGACACCAACACAAGACATAGATCTTCTAGCAACAGATCATGTCGAGCATGAGAACATTCATGAGAATTATGCAGAAGCACTTGCACAATCTCAAAAGTGATGGGAACATCTCGGCCAAGCCCGTTAACCGATAACGTACTGATCCGAGTCCGCCTCCCGCGAACGGGCCGAAGCCTCGCAAGGGATACCAAACCACAGTCCGTGTAAACACAAAGGAACACACCATATAATATATAATTTGCAAGTTACATAGCCAAATTTCCACAAAACTGAAAAGAAGTACAAGAGCCTGGGGCATACCCCGAGGTACAACTGAAGAAAGTAAACAACTAACTAAACTACACTGCTGGAGTACTACACAGCTGGAACTACACCGCTGGAGGTACTGACCTGCACCGCTAAGATGCGGCCCAAAACTGGACGACGGTTGTGAAACGTCCTCCTCGCTCTCACCTGTGCGGGTAGGGGTGAGCCTCGCTAGTCACGGCTCAGTAGGGAACTCCCCCAAAACGAGCAAAACCCACACCACATGTACGAATAGTAAACAGCACCAACAATTTATAGAACAACTAAGCAGGTAAGTAAAGCTGTAAAAGTACTCACCGTCTGCCGACTACGAGAAACAACAGTAATAATTAAACGGCAAACCAGTGCAGGGTACAAGCTAAAGTAGAGACAGCCCCACGAGCCACGTGAACTGGTTCGCGACACCAGAAACTGACTCGGACAAACTAACACAGGTCTACCTCTCAGTCTCGCAGCCACGGACGAAAGGTCCAACTGCCGCTCCATGTAAAAAGGTCAAGCACTGTGGAGACCAACTAAACAACACCACCTGCAGACCAACACGGTCACAGGCCCATGCCTGGCACCTCAGGAGACCCTAGCCCGGCTCTCTAGAGTGAGGCACTAGAAAAGGACTAGCTGGGACCAGTGTCGACTACTGGTGTCCGTACCCCAAATACGAGCGCGCTACAAGTGACTAAAAACAAACTCAAGTGTCACTGTCCCACTGTCGGTCTTTCCCTCAGCCAGGCGTACAACTCAACACAGGAGTGAGGGTGTCAAGTCAGACGACACAGACCTCGACGGTACAACACAAGTACCGGGACAAAGCCCCGAGCTAACAGCCTGGCTCACAAAGAACTAGGGCACCCAACTGGAGAGGTAACCACGGTAGGCATCGTACTACTCGCCATGTACACAGAACACGTGCACGTCACACACAAACCCATGAAACCTCACGTAAACCACAAGTAACCATGGTTCACTACACGTGAACCCAACTGACTCGCGTAAACAACACCAGACACTGAAGTAAGAAACTAACTGCATACCTTGTATGCTAAACACGAGAACCAAGTGCACTCAGTGCACCTCAGTGTCAACACAACATGCATTATCGATAAATGCTGTAATTAGTCATTTCTGTTCATAATCAGTAGGCGGCAACATCGACTGCCGCTTACAACAAGTCAACGGCAAGGGACCTGGCCGTTAACATCTTGGCTGAGGAGCTTGGTGACAAACGATGTGACGCCAAGTTCTCCGCCTTAAACCTGCAGAAACCTTAATCCGGCTCTGCGGGTTTTTCTAACCATTCTAACTACAGAAAAGCATACAAATGCAATTCCATTTCTTAGCCTGCCAGAACCAATACAAACCACTACAACATGCTTCGTACATTAAACTACTCAAACCACCCATTATCCCCGTATGGTGCAACTTTATCCGAAAATGCATTATCATGCTGATTCAGGTGGGTTTGTTATGTTTTAATGTTTCTACGGAGCTACCAGGGTTCGTCCCCTACCTCAGAACACACTAGAACCTCCCGCAATCTCCCGGTTCACGCCGAGCCCTCCGCGAGCTCCCACGGGAATTGCACTACGCCGCGACGTTTCCTCGCGCAATTCGGCAACGCCACGCGTTCTACGATCGTCCAACTACTCTTCGGAACCTGTTAGAAGCTTCAGAGACAAGGGGCAGCAAGCTGGGGCAAGAGGGAAAGAGAGTGAGCTGAGAGAACTGTTGGGTTTTCCATATATCATGTTTTTGATGATCACATAACATCCTTGAACATTGATTTAATGCAAAATTGATGTGTTAACTAACATGAAAAACACCATGAAAGTGATTGAGTTAAACATTGCTAAATCATACAATGTACATCACTAACAATGTATTTGCATGTAGGTGTACAAGCATGAAAGATGGAACTTTGAAGAGGCATTGAAGAGATGAGCAAAAAGCACAAAAATCTGTCAAAGAGGTGTATCTGTCGACAGATGAACTTTACCTGTCGACAGAT
This sequence comes from Colocasia esculenta, assembly GCA_014218235.1. Lineage (NCBI taxonomy): Eukaryota > Viridiplantae > Streptophyta > Magnoliopsida > Alismatales > Araceae > Colocasia > Colocasia esculenta. The sequence goes on along the minus strand of JACBKR010004443.1, from coordinate 9,594 downwards.
TCATACAGTTTTCCAAGACAGAACTCAGGTTTGCATCTCTGAGTGTATCTGTCGACAGATGCAATGTACCTGTCGACAGATACACACAGACAACCCAGGACAGAGCTCAGGTTTTCAATTCCTGAGTGCATCTGTCGACAGATGCAAACTGCATGTCGACAGATACACTCAGAAAATCAATTTTCCTGAAACCCAGTTCTCAGCCTGAGTCTGCCGTCGACAGATGCAAGTGCACCTGTCGACAGCCGACGGAAACTTCAGATTTGGGTTTCAAATCCGGCCCCACTTGGGTGTTTCCTTCCTCCACGACCCCCACCTTTACCTAACACTATATAAGCATCCTTTGGAGCCAAATTCGTAGAGAGCAGCCTCCCATCAAGAGCCTCCAAGGGACCAAGAGGAAAAGCCCCAAATGCTGCTCTGCTTCAACTTTCGCCCAGATCGACGTGGAATCACATCTATGCAGAGCTGAAGCCGGATCGTCATCAATTCAACCTTCTACATCGATCAATCTACATCCAATCGAAGCTTGAAGAGCGTTTGGACGATCCACGAGAAGAATTCCAACCGGATTTGTTCCCTAATTCCCAATTCTTTTCTCCATTTCATAATTTCCATTCATCGTGTGTGTGTGTGGTGGTTTCGAGCATCCCTTGTGCTTGATCACGTATTGTGGTTGTTCTGATCGTGGTTCATCAAACAACGTGTGTGTGTTGAGTTGTAGTGTTGAACTTGCTCATAGCAGTCGTTTATGCGTGTGTGGTGGACGGTGGATGTAGGATACACGAGTTGTGTACTCCGAACCACCTTAAATCATCGTGTTCTGTGGTTTGTTCGCGCTTTGCGATAATGATGGTAGGCCGGTGTTCATACGCACGTTTGATTTTTGCTCTCACTTAAATCAACTCAAGCGGTCTCACACTTAATTGAATTTAATCAAATTTCATTAAGATCGCTGTAGCATCGAAAAGAAGCCATCAATAGTTAAAATTGCCGTAATCTATTCAACCCCCCCCTTCTAGATTACCGTATGTGTCTTCCGCATAACTCTCAAGAACTACTCTCGAGTGAGCCTAAACTGCAGAATTCTCAGGTGGCGTCAACCCCTATGCCGCCAACAGCAACCGCCCCCTTAGCGTCCACATCTAATACCGCCAAGTTCAAGCAGTCAACGTCCACTAACCTAGGACGCCAAATAGTCAACGGCCACCTGGCCGCCAACTCCACTGAACAGCAGCAGGTCCTGTTTCATTTCAAGACCAACCTGCTCTTCACCTGCTCAAGCCACACATTCACATCACACATCCATACAACTAGCTCACATGGCCTCACAACGGCCTACACAACAACACACACATGATCCACATGGATCCGAAAGGCACGCAACGTTACATTACTATCATCTAAAAAGAAAATTTCGACCTCGAAATTCATAACACAATTCAAGGTTAAACAACTTATACACACATACCTTACAAGCAATATCATCTAAAAATAAAATACACAAGTTACTCAAACAAATAGGGATACCCTTAGCCATTTCCGCGGCAACTCCCAGGTATCCTCACCACCTAATCTATTTTCCCATCTCACTTTAACTAGCTCAATTTCTTTATTCCTCAGCTTCTTCATCTTTCGATCTGTGATCTGCACCGGATACTCTGGCATAGTCATGTCCGGCCTCAGGTCACACCTTGATATCTAATTATTTGAGCTGGATCTTCAATACACTTTCTCAACATGGAGACATGGAAAATATCATGCACATCTGCAAAATCAGCTGGCAAATCCAGCCTATAGCGTTCCCAATTCTTTCAATCACCTGGAAAGGTCCCACATACCTTGGACTCAACTTCCCAGACTTGCCAAATCTCATAATACCTTTACTTGGGAAAACTCTCAGAAAAACAAAATCTCCCACCTCAAACTGAAGTGGTCTCCTCCGCACATCTGCATAACTTTCTGCTACTTTGAGCTGCCTGCAATTTTTCTTTAATAAGCTTCACCACTTCCGTGGTTTGCTGAATCAATTCAGGACCCACAATTGTCTTTCTCCCACTTCATGCCAGTTTAATGGGGTTCTACATGGCCTTCCATATAAAGCTTCATACGGTGCCATCCCAAGACTGGTATGATAGCTATTATTGTAGGCAAACTCAACCATTCCCAAATGATGCTCCCAACTACCTCCCCAAACTAAAAAACAAGCCGCAACATATCTTCAATTGTCTGAATAGTCCTCTCTGTCTGACCATCTGTCTGGGGATGATAAGCGGAGCTATACCTCAATCAGAACCAATCCTTTCTGCAGACTTCTCCAAAAACCAGAAGTAAATCTTGGATCTCTATCAGATACAATAGTCTTCGGAATACCATGCAGTGGAACAATTCTTTCAACATAAATATTTGCCAACTGTCCACTGTCCAAGACATACTTACTGCCACTAATCTGCATACCTTAGTCAATCTGTCAACAAACACCCATATTCCATTATGCCCGGAACTCGACCTTGGTAACCTGCCACAAAGTCCATTGCAATATCATCCCATTTCCACTGTGGAATAGGCAACGGTTGCAATAGACCTCCAGGCTTCTGATGCTGCTTTAATCTGCTGACAGATAGCACACCTTGCTACAAATTCTGCTATTCTTTCTTCATATGAGGCCACCAAAATACCTTCTAAATCATGGTACATTTTAGTACTACCCGGATGAATAGTGTACCTAGATTTATGAGCCTCTTCCAGAACTCGCTGCTTCACCTCTTTCTCTGCAGGAACAAACAACCTGCCCCGAGCCTGACCACACAATTATCATCAATAGTAACTCCTTCCATTTTCACAATTTCAGGTAGACCTGCATCTGCTCTCTGAGCTTCAATGATCTGCCAATATAAAGACGGCTCTACTGCACTAGCAGCTAGAATTGCCCGTCGCTGACTGCTGGGCACATACAAGGAATTCTTTGCTACTTCTTCATACACTTCCATTCTTTAATCATCATCAAATTCATATATGCCTTTCTGCTCAAGGCATCAGCTACAACATTGGCTTACCCGGATGGTAAGCCAAACTGAAATCATAATCCTTCAAATATTCAACCCATCTCTGCTGGCGAAGATTCAAATCTTTCTGCGAGAAGATATACTTCAAGCTTTTATGATCTGTAAAAATCTCAAATCTCTCGCCATACAGATAATGCCTCCACATTTTAAAGCAAACACAACTGCTGCCATTCTAAATCATGAGTGGGGTAATTCTTCTGCTGGCTTCAATTGCCTGGACGCATAGGCTATCACTTACCATGCTGCATAAGTACTGCACCAAGTCCTTCCTTGAAGCATCAGTATACAACACAAACCACCACTCCCTGCCGGTAATGTCAATATAGGTGCTGATGTGAGTCTTTTCTTAATTCCATGAAACTTCTCTGACATTCACCGGACCACACAAAAGGCACTCCTTTCCTGGTCAATCTAGTCATAGGTGCTGCAATCTTAGAAAAATCTTGAATAAAGCGCCTATAATAACTGCTAATCCCAGAAAACTTCTAATCTCGGTTATTGTCTTAGGCACTCCCCACCTTGACACAGCTTCCACTTTACTCGGGTCCACTGCTATTCCTTTAGCTGAGATAACATGACCCAAAAACTGAATTTCCTTCAACCAGAATTCACACTTACTGAATTTAGCAAACAACTGGTTATCTCTTAACAACTGCAAGGTAAACCTCAAATGAGCTGCATGCTCCTCTTCAGATGCTGAATAAATTAGAATATCATCAATAAAGACCACAATGAATTGATCTAAATATGGATGAAAAATTCTATTCATCAGATCCATAAAACCTGCAGGAGCATTAGTCAACCCAAAAGGCATTACCACAAACTCATAGTGACCATATCTGGTTCTGAACGCTGTCTTATCTATATCTTCCTCTTTGATTCTCAACTGATGGTACCCGGACCTCAAATCAATCTTAGAAAACACCTTTGCTGATTGCAACTGATCAAATAATCATCTATCCTCGGCAACGGGTACTTATTCTTGATGGTCACATCATTCAATTTTCTATAATCAATACACATCCGAAAACTTCCATCTTTCTTTTTCACAAATAAAACCGGCGCTCCCCACGGGGAATGACTCGGTCTAATAAAACCTTTTTGCAACAACTCTTCTAATTGCTTTTTCAATTCTTTAAGTTCTGCTGGTGCCATCCGATATGGAGCTTTAGAAATCGGCATGGTACCTGGCAGCAACTCAATTAAAGTCACCCTCTATGTGGAGCTAAACCAGACAATTCTCAGGAAAAACATCAGCAAATTCCCTAACCACGGGAACTGCTTCTACTGGCTGACGGCCTCTACCAAACTCACCGAGGCTAAATAAGCCACACACCATCATTAATCAACTTTCTAGCTTTAATTGCAGAAATTAGAACTTAGAGGTATAAAAAGGCATACCTTGATATTCAAACACTGCACCATTAGGATGACAAAATCTGATCTTTTCTTTCTGCAATCTAACATTGCTCCATACATTCAAGCCAATCCATACCCAGAATGATATCATAATCTGACAACTGCAGGGTACAACCGACCCGGCATCTGTTCCCTTCAATCATAACAGGAGCTTCATCTATATAGCTCGAAGTGAGTAAGAACTCACCTGAAGGAACCTCCACCACTAACTCACAAGACTTCTCTTCTAAAGGATGAGCTATACAATCCAGAAATTCTTCGGAAATAAAAGAATGAGAGGCCCGAATCAAATAAGACTCTTGCTGAATATTCATAAAGAGGTAAAGTACCTTCTATCATATTTGACGCCTCTGCCTGGGCTCGGGTGATAGCCATAACCCGGCCTCTCCCTCGCTGCTGCGGTGCTCCTCTGCCACGACCTGCTGTGGCTGCTGGAACTGCTGAGGCTGCTGCTGCTGCACACCTCTGCCATACCCATTCTCTTGCATAGGGACAATTGCGGATCAAATGTCCCGGCTGATTACAATTATAACATCTATACCCTGGAGGAACAATAGGCTGCCTGGCAGTGCTCTGCTGCAGACTCCTCCACCTCAGGCCTACCACGCCTGCTGGAACTGCGGACGACCTCCCCATCCTCTTCCTTTTCCTTTAAGTGCTTGCTTTAATTTCTGGCCATTTACCAAAGCCTGATGAAGAAGGTCCTGCTGGTGCCTTACCCTTGCTTGCACCTACTGTCTGCTGCGGTAGCCGGAAACTACCTGAACCTGATTCACCTGCCTGACGAGTCCGGATAGACCTCTCCAAAGTAGCTGCCCTCTGAGCTGCCTCTTCCACTGTCTTGCACATGAGAGGTACTATCGCATCCTGCAATTCCACTCTCAATCCTCTGATAAATACTCAACCATCATGTTATTATCTGAAACCACATATGGCGCATAACGGCTAAGTGCCATAAATCTCATCTGGTACTCTAAGACTGAAGAGTTACCTTGCTGGAGAGTTCGGAATTGCTCTCTTTTTACTTGCTGCACTTGGATCGGAAAGAATGTATCGTTAAATACATCAAGAAACTCCGGCCAAGTGATAGCTTCCTCGTCCTGCCTGCAAAAGTGGTTTGCATCTTCAATCGCCACCATTCCAGGCAAAACCCTCAACTGATAAGCAGCTAACACCACTCTATCGCTGCGGACACCTCATAGTCGCAAAAACCCTCTCAATTTCATGAACCCAATGCTCAGCTGTATCTGGATTCGGCCCTCCTGAATAAGTAGGCGGCTGCAATCTCAGAAAATTTCTCACCTGCATCACTGGTTCTTCTGCTATCAAACTGGTGGTGGTGGTGGCACAGGTGCTACAAAAGGCACCTCCACTCTCGGCGGAACTGGAGCAACAGGTACAGCCTCTCCATCCCCAGGTGGCACTGCAACGGTGGTACTGGCGCCTGCTGATCCATTCTTGCCCGAATATCTGTGAGGCTCTCCCAAATTCTTTCTATCATTCGCTGGGTGCTTTCCTCCGGATCATCTCCTCCACCACCCCAATCTCTCCTATCAGCCATTTCAGAAATTTTACATACACAAAACACCAGACAAAATCAAAAACACAAATGATCAAAAACCAGGGTCCCTACCAGCAGTGTATAAAGACCGAAATAAGGCTATGTATCTTCTAATTCCCTTATATTAACACGGACCTTGCTCTGATACCAACTGTGACGGAACATCGGCCAAGCCCGTTAAACCGATAACGTACTTGATCCGAGTCCGCCTCCCGCGAACGGGCCGAAGCCTCGCAAGGGATACCAAACCACAGTCCGTGTAAACACAAAGGAACACACCATTATATATATATATTCACAAGTTACATAGCCAAATTTCCACAAAACTGAAAAGAAGTACAAGAGCCTGGGGCATACCCCGAGGTACAACTGAAGAAAGTAAACAACTAACTAAACTACACTGCTGGAGCTACACAGCTGAACTACACCGCTGGAGGTACTGACCCTGCACCGCTACGACGCGGCCCTGAACTGGACGACGGTCGTGAAACGTCCTCCTCGCTCTCACCTGGGGGTAGGGGTGAGCCTCGCTAGTCACTGGCTCAGTAGGGAACTCCCCCAAAACCGAGCAAAACAAACACCACAGGTACGAATAGTAAACAACACCAACAATTTATAGAACAGCTAAGCAGGTAAGTAAAGCTGTAAAAGTACTCACCGTCTGCCGACTACGAGAAACAACAGTAATAATTAAACGGCAAACCAGTACAGGTGTACAAGCTAAAGTAGAGACAGCCAACACGAGCCACGTGAACTGGTTCGCGACACCAGAAACTGACTCGGACAAACTAACACAGGTCTACCTCTCAGTCTCGCAGCCACGGACGAAAGGTCCAGCTGCCGCTCCACGTAAAAAGGTCAAGCAACTGTGGAGACCAACTAAACACCACACCTGCAGACCACACGGTCACAGGCCCATGCCTGGCACCTCAGAGACCCTGGCCCGGGCTCTCTAGAGTGAGGCACTGGAAAGGACTAGCTGGGACCAGTGTCGATACTGGTGTCCGTACCCCCAACTACGAGCGCGCTACAAGTGACTAAAAACAAACTCAAGTGTCACTGTCCCACTGTCGTCTTTCCCTCAGCCGGACGTACAACTCAACACAGGAGTGAGGGTGTCCAGGTCAGACGACACAGACCTCGACGGTACAACACAAGTACCGGGACAAAGCCCCGAGCTAACAGCCTGGCTCACAAAGAACCTGGGGCACCCAACTGGAGAGGTAACCACGGTAGGCGTCGTACTACTCGCCACGTACACAGAACCACGTGCACGTCACACACAAACCACGTGAAACCTCACGTAAACCACAAGTAACCATGGTCCACTACACGTGAACCAACTGACTCGCGTAAACAACACGCAGACAGAAGTAAGCAACTAACTGCATACCTTGTATGCTAAACACGAGAACCAAGTGCACTCAGTGCACCTCATGTGTCAACACATGCATTATCGATAAATGTTGTTTAGTCATTCTGTTCATAACAGTAGGCGGCAACATCGACTGCCGCTTACAACAGTCAACGGCAAGGGACCTGGCCGTTAACATCCTGGCTGAGGAGCTTGGCGACAAACGATGTTGACGCCAAGTTCTCCGGCCTAAACCCTGCAGAAACCCTAATCCGGCTCTGCGGGTTTTCTAACCGTTCTAATACAGAAAAACATACAAATGCAGTTCCTTTAGCATGCCAGAACCCAATACAACCACTACAACATGCTTCGTACATAAACTACTAACCACCCATTATCCCCGTATGGTGCAACTTTATCGAAAATGCATTATCATGCTGATTCAGGTGGTTTGTTATGTTTTAATGTTTCTACGGAGCTACCAGGGTTCGTCCCCTACCTCAGAACACGCTAGAACTCCCGCAATCTCCCGGTTCACGCCGAGCCCTCCGCGAGCTCCACGGGAATTGCACCACGCCGCGACGTTTCCTCGCGCAATTCGGAAACGCCACGCGTTCTACGATCGTCCAACCACTCTTCGGAACCTGTTAGAAGCTTCAGAGACATGGGGGCAGCAAGCTAGGGCAAGAGGGAAAGAGAGTGAGCTGAGAGAACTGCTCTCGGGTGAGCCTATAACCTGCAGAATTCTCAGGTTGGCGTCAACCCCTATGCCGCCAATAGCAACCGCCACCCTTAGCGTCCACATCTACTGCCGCCAAGTTCAAGCAGTCAACGTCCACTAACCTGGACGCCAACAGTCAACGACCACCCCTGGCCGCCAACTCCAACTGAACAGCAGCAGGTCCTGTTTCATTTCAGGACCAACCCTGCTCTTCACCTGCTCAAGCCACACATTCACATCCACATTCCACACAACTAGCTCATTGGCCTCACAACGGCCTACACAACCAACACACACATGATCCGCATGGATCCGAAAGGCACGCGACGTTACATACTATCATCTAAAATATAAAATTCGACTCGAAATTCATAAACCTTCAAGGTTAAACAACTTTATAACACACATACCTTTACAAGCTTTTTATAACCAAAAGATTCCAAAGTTACAAGGCAATTGGGGCTTTTTATACAAAAGATTCCAAAGTTAAAGGCACCACGATCCTAGGTTATACACACCATCGCCCTGGATGACACGTGGCAATCATCCATTTAAGGTGTTGCCAATCTTTCCGTAGTGTGTCGACCTGCCCTGGGGTGGTGGTCGACCTCCTGTCCCAATTCTGAAAACAAGCTGTTTGGGAAATGATCCAGTGTCACCTGCCCTCATCTTGGTCGACCTCCTGTCCCATTCTGAAAACAGACTGTTCTGGGAATGAGGTCCAGTGTCGACCTGCCTCATCCTGCGTCGACCTCCTGTCCCATTCTGCAAACAGACTGTTCTGGGAACAAGGTCCAGTGCAACTGCTCTCTGATCATGGTCGACCTGAGTAGTCTAATTCCTGGAATTTGCGATCGTGTGTCGACCTGCTTTTTGACTCATGTCGACACAGTCTCAGCATTTCTTCAGCCTTTTGCCTTGGGTTCTGAGGTGTTGTGTCGACACCATTGGGGGTGTGTCGACACCACCTTTGCAAAAAGTCTTGTACCTGAAAATTAAACACATATATCATTAGTAAAATATTTTATATGAGTACAAAGATAAGTGTGCTTTGAAACATGCTTTTTGAATAAAATTTCAGGTAAAGTGTGCTTATCATGTTTCAATTAGTTTGCATTAAAATCACCATTGTCATCATCAAAATAAGAGGAGAAATGATATGAAATTATACTCAACCCAACAATCTCCCCCTTTTTGATGATGGCAACATTAAATCCATATGACAATGAGGTTTTGATGAGATGTGATCTTAAGCATTTTGGTTAGTCAAAGTCCTTATTTTTCTTTTTGTTCATGCTTGTCAAAGACCTTTAAAATATAACTCAGTCACAATTGATGGTTGTACTAGTGAAGTACAATGTTACTTGAAGTAAGTTAGTTGCATAAAGGAGGTCAAGCACAACTGACAAGCATTCATACATTCACATAACAATTTTCAATCACATTGAAGACACAAATGACAAGTTCATTCAAA
>JACBKR010004442.1:0-23685 GCA_014218235.1 Colocasia esculenta | reverse complement strand
TCTTATCCGAAGTCTCCTGAACTAACTCCGGACCGATCAACTGCCTGTCGCGGTCTCCTCCCAACATAAGGAGATCTGCAAGGCCTTCCATACAACGCCTCAAATGGAGCCATACCAATGCTCGCATGAAAGCTGTTGTTGTATGCGAACTCCACTAGAGGTAAATGGCGCTCCCAATCATCCTTCCAATCCAGCACACACGCCCTCAACATATCCTCGAGCGTCTGGATAGTCCTCTCAGACTGTCCATCTGTCTGGGGATGAAACACCGAACTGAGCTTCAGCTCCAAACCTAAAGCATCCTGAAAGACCCTTCCACAACCTCGAAGTAAATCTCGGATCTCGATCCGAAATGATCGACTTCGGCACACCATGCAATATAATAATGCTACCGACATACAATCTAGCCAAGCTCTCTACTGACTGCTTCTTCTTCATAGGCAAGAAATGCGCAGTCTTCGAGAATCTATCTACGACTACCAAATCGAGTCATTACCCCGTCTAGATCGAGGCAAACCAAAATAAAATCCATAGTGATAGCTTCCCACTTCCATACTGGGATCTCCATCTTCTGCATAAGACCAGATGGTCGCTGCCGCTCGGCTTCACTTGCTGGCACACTAAACACCTAGATACATAATCCGCTACATCCTCTTCATGCCAGACCACCAAAAGGACCTCTTCAAATCTTGGTACATCTTAGTGTTACTGGATGAATAGAGAATCTCGACCTATGAGCTTCTGCTAAAACATGCTCACGGACATCTACCATGTCAGGGACACACACTCGGTGGTGGAATCTAATCACACCATCCTCATCACGAGCAATGCCTGCCTTGCCCACTAACTCTTGGAGTCTAGGGTCGGCTTTCTGTTGCTCGATCACCTCGTCCAACACCGAAGACCAAGTGAGCCACAAAAGCCTAACATAAGGGCTCAAACTCAGTCATCGAACACGCCGCATCCTCCAACATCTTCCAATCTTGCTGGAGCGAAGACCTCCTCCTACTAAGAGCATCCGCTACGACATTCGCCTTTCCTGGATGATATTACATGCATCACGGGGATGGGTAACTTGCCTTAAAAAATCTCCAAGGGAATCTAAATGGCTGAGGAGCTCTCCTTGGGCAGTGCCAAGAAGCCCCAAAATCCTCTTGCTCCGGGTTCTAGGTTGATCTCCACTGCAGGTCGGGGTCGGGGAAGCCTTCCTCTATGTCCAGACTTCCTCCTTGACGCAGTGGATCACCGGAAGAAGCCTCTGATCGCCGGATCAAAGCCTCCAAAGTTCAGTCTTCTCTTGTTCTCTCACAGCTAGGGTTTCTCTCTTTGCAAAGAGCCAAGAGAGCTTCCCAAGTTGCAAAGGAATGAAGTTTTATAAGGTAAGGCCTGATGTCTCACGCAGGACTGATGGGAGAGGTGAGAACCGTGGGGACATCTCCCCAATCGGTGAGCAAGCCCAACCCGAATTTCGGGGTCTGTTGCGCACAGAAAATCAGAGAAGTAGACGTCCACATCCATGGCCGTTTACCTCAAAGCTGGCGTCCATCGACATGGACGTTGACTCAACATGGACGTCCATCCATGCTGACGCCAATTTGCTCTTTGGCCAGAGCTTAAACATGCAGAAAATCATATATACGCTATATATATATACATGCAATATATATAGTATAGTGTATACACTACTACACCATGCAAACAAACAACAATTACATCTAAACATACACATGCATACATAAGTACACCTAGCTAATATGTACATAGATATCTACATATGCATACATGATATTTACACACAAGCGCAATTCTACACACACAACAAAATACAAGGGGGCCTTACAGACCTTATCATCCTCTGCACATCTGATGGCTCTAAATATCTTCTCGATCTCCCTAAGCCAACTCTCTGCAACCAATGGTTCACTCTCCCCCTTAAAAAGAGGTGGAGCCATCCGCTTGAACCTCTCCATAATCAATACACCTCCTACACCACGGTCCTGCTGAGCTGGTGCTGGAACCTGAGCCTGAAGCTGAGTCTGAAGAGCTGCTTGCATCTGCGCTTGAGTCTGCATCACTTGCACAAGTCCTTGCATGAATGTGCCGTAGTCAACCAACGGTGGCAGGGGTGGCGCAGGTGGTCCCTAAGGTGCTGGTACTTCCTGCTGCTCATTTGCTGTCCTCCTTGGTCCTCATCTTGGACAGGTATACTCGAACGCCAGGTCCTTCCAGCCATAGCTACAAAATAAACACCAAGTTAAACTCCATTTATCACTACACCTAACATATTATCGTGCATTCATCTTATCACTTTTCTAATCCTATCTTAATTATTCCTTGGATTTGGCTATCCACTACAAAGACTTAGAGATGTGATTTAGTTGATGGCTATTCATGTATAATCTCAACCCTGTAGCTCTGATACCATCTCTGTAACGACCCACTTTCACCCGGTACGGTTATACCAACCCACATCGGATGAGAGCAAGCCGCTACAGGGAGGGGAAAAACCCTAGCGATAGACAAATGGGCTGAGATATACACAAATAGAAAGGAATATAACAGTGGAAATTTAAATAAATTCTTAATCCATCAACTTTAATCCACATACCACAGTCTATATAGTCCAATAAAGAAATGACATAACATAATAACCATTAACATGTAGCCAGTTCCAATTACATAACTAAGTTCAAATTACAAATTACATCACATACTAGTAAAGGAAATACAATCTCCAATCTATCCTTCACACTCCTCTTCAGATCTTGCCAAGTCCACAGCTTCTAAATTTCCTGAAATGTTTAGCAAAGGTGAGTCTACATAATAGACTCAGAAAGTAACTTAAAATTCAAACCATATACTTATCACACATGCTTTCTAATAATTTAACACTATTAAACTTATTAAAATTCAGCAATTAAATTCATACATGCTCATGCTATAACATAAATGAGTAATCATTGAATCGTATTAAACAACTATTCTAACACATGTAAAACAATAATCTAACATGGATACTAATAGCATGGTATCATCAACATAAGGACAATCATACAATCACATGTTTTCATATTTTGTTTTCACATAACATTAACACATAGCTTGGGTTCCATTATAATGCGATACTAAACACATGCTTATCAAGTAAATACTATCTCATGGACAATTAACACAATCTACACATGGTGTTAAACATAATATCACTTTTATCATTTAACAAGAACCATATTAACACATGCAATTTCCTTTCATGATATATTCACATGCACTTACTTTCACAACATCACATGTTCACTTACACCACGATTTCACATGGTTTTCATATAGGTTTTCACTTGCACATTCACGATCACATATCATGTCACATTGCACATAACATGTGCCACGTTCACATATCACTCTCACATATCTTGTGCCACGTTCACATGTCATTTTACATATTTTAACATGTTCATTTTTACATGTTGCCAAGACACGGCCCAAACCACCACTAGAAGATCACGTAGCACATACACGTTCACATTCACGTACTTAATCACCCAGCATAGCGATCAAGTCTTGGTTCTTGCAGAAACTGGGGAAACCCTTCCCACCATTACCAGTGGAACTTGTCCACCTCTAGGATTTTCAAGACCCTTGCCTCGGGTAATGTAACACAATTAGCTTTCAAGACCCTTGCCTCGGGTATCATGATTTCACAAGACCCTTACTCGGGTATCAAGTAACATGTCTGAGCTTTTCTGTAGGGCACTACTACAGTACAGCTCCAAGCATCTAGGGTGGTAGTGTCTTATGGGCACATTTGTTTATGTTGTCACATTAATCATTATACACACATATATCACTTGTCCTCTCACTTCCCATGCACATGTACACATGTATATCATGAAATATAACATATCACATTTAGACTCTCAAATCAGTCATAACCAGTAATTAACAGAAGCTAAACATGATGCCAATCACATCTTTAAACTTGGTTGAGCCTTAACATTCAATTATGGTACAGAACCTTACAAAATCATAATTCATTATACAGTGATCAGAATAGACTGAAAATTTAACCACATGGTACATATGTATCACAGAACACATCACTAATTTTTCATAAATTTGGATCAATAAAACTATTTTTAATATTAAACATAGATTTCAGGCAATTTTCAAGATATTTCAATTTGAACATGGTAGACAGTGAACCATACAGTGTAACAGATATAAAATATGCACACAATGGTTCTAACTTCTTTAAAATTTTTTGAAACAATAACATCAACATATATAATTATTCTGTACTTAAATCTATCATATCATGATGTAGAAAAATTCAGAAACTAATAACACTCTGCACAGTACATAGAATCCTACCTAATTGTAACCACGGTTCACATACTGTATAGGGAATATATCTGAAATGTTTCACAATTTTCAGATCTGTACCTTAATTATGATAATTGAAACAGGGTTTCAGCATAATTATCATCAAAATCACTTTAACATGTTTCATACTATTATAGCTACACCCAGTAGTGGTAACACATGAATACATTCATTATATAGTCACAGGAAAACTCTGAAACCCTAATTCAACATGGATCAAATTAAACAGAATTTATCAATGCTAAATCATGCTCAATACTTCATTATCGAATTTCTAATAAATAGTACAATTTACAAAAATTCAACCTAACCGCATGGTATGTTCTACTGAATGTACTTGGCCATTCACAAAATTTACAACATGTACTCATGTTCAGAAATCCAGAAAATATATCACAAGATCAAAACATGCATTCTGTCAAACCTGTTGAACTTGGCGGCACAGAGGCTGCCACCAACATGAGTTAACGGCACCATAGGTGGCCGCCAACCTGGATCTTAACAGCACCAAATGCTGCCGTTAAGTTTCTGTGTGTGCAAACACAGACTGGACGCAGAAACAATGGTGAATGGGGGGTCCCAAGCATGGAATAAAATCTGGAAAAATGATAAAAACCTAAAGGATAGGTCTATGGCTTGAACCATCAAGCTACTTACTTGGAAATAATCAATAGAGGGATTTTGGTCGAAGAAGCCCTCCTCGGCCAGTGCCAAGAAGGTGCTCAAAATTCGCTGAGATCTGGTCTTTGAGTCGATGAAGGCCGCACACTGGAGTCGGGGAAGCTTCCTCTATCCAAGGTGCTGCTCCCAGTCGAAGAAGATCGCCGGTAGGAACTCCCAATCGCCAGATCAATGCTTGCCAAGATTGATTTTCCCACAGAAGGTCTAGGATTTTCACAAGAGCTAAAAAGACCTAATCTGAATGAAATATGGGTATTTTATAGACTAAAGGGGTCGGGCACGCATTAGGGGTAGGTTATCCTGCCGTTGGGAAGGTTTCCTAAACGAGAACACGTCAAAACCGCTATCGTTTTCAGATCTGGAAACGCACACAGCTAGAGAAATAGACGTCCATGTTACTGTCGTTGACCCCAGGTCAACGTCCATCGATGTTGATGCCAGGAGATAGTAAACGGCACAATAGTGGCCGTCTACTCACTCTTAACGTCAAGAGATATTGACGTTAAAAGGAATTTCGGCCAGAACACAAAAATGATTAAGTAAACTCGCATGCACAATACAATTACATACTACATGCACTACATTATTTAAATACACTAAGCACAGAAATAAATAACTATAAATACACACAAGAATAACATAATTTATATACATGCACATGAATAAACATTGTTTATAATATGCATCAATAAACAGTATCAAATGCACAAAATTAGGGGGCCTCACATAATAACTTAAACAATACTGCACAAGCAATGTGAAACTGGGAAGAGACAGACTGGCTGTAGAACCCAACAGCTCGGGTGGCCACATCTGAAAACACGATGCACACAGACGCCACAATTCAAACCCTTAATCGCAACGGACCAAGCCATCGCCTTTAAAAACTGAATCGCGATTGGACGAGTCGTCGCGTTCAAAACGCGACGTCTGGGTTTGTCGCCTTTCAAATCGAAGAACCAAAACCTGCTCCTTCTTCTCCGAAAATCACAAGAAACACCCATTCCATGATGTAGAAATACATAAATAACCATCCACACGATAACCTAAGCATGCTTGCTACTGAATATATGCAATTCTACATTCCAAACTCTTTAAACCTAATCCACACAATCAAAACAAGGAGAAAGTCCCCTACCAACATGAAGCACACAAAAATGGCGTTGCCTTGGCATTTCTCGTGCTCCGAAGCACTTCCTTGGCGTCGGAAACATGCCGAACAACACCCCACGAACCCTGAATCGTCGGCCAATACCCACAGAGCTTCTCCTTCAGTTGAACAGTGCAACCTGCACTGTTCAGCCAAGGCTCAGAGCCAAAACACAGCACAGGCTAAATCGCGACGTATCAGGCCATCGCGTTTAAAACGCAATGTACCCCGCCGTCGCAATTTAGCCACGATGCTCCTGCATGCGCCACAAGGCGCGCATGCAGCCGACCACGGAAAGCGGCGATTGAATCGCAACGTTGTAGGTGGTCACGTTATGAAGAATCGTGATGCCTATGTTGGTCGCGTTCTTAAAGGACGCGCCAGAGGTCTGTTGGGCTCAGATTTTCCAACCCCACAGCCTCACACACCTGTTGCACACAAAACTAAACAAACAAATGGGCCACACACTGGCCCCAAAACCCATTAAACTTCGATATGGAAGGTCAGGCTATTACATTACTATCACCTAAAAGAAATTTCGTCCTCAAAATTCAGGAAGAAACCTCAACAACAAGTCATCACGTATAAGACTATCACCTAAAAAAATTAAAAGCTTACTCAAACAAGTATGGATACGTTATGTACATCTCATCTGCCAATTCCCAAGTGTCTTCACCTCCCTGCCTATTCTCCCATCTGATTTTTACCAGCTGAATATCTTTATTTCTCAGCCTTTGTGTTCTCCATCATGTAATCAATACTGGGTATTCTGGCATAGACATATCTAGTTTTAATCATATATAACTAACAATCTGTGAAGGGTCCCAGATGTATCTTCTCAGCATGGAAACATGAAACACATTATGAGCATATGTAAAATCTGCTAGAAGCTCCAATCTGTATGTTGTTTCACCAATCTTTTCTAGAATCTGAAATGGACCTACATATCTTGGACTCAATTTGCCTTTTCTGTTTAACCTTAAAACACCTTTTGAGGGAGAAACTCTCAAGAATACATAATTACCAACTTCAAATTCTAGTGGCCTACGTCTTGTATATGCATAACTCTTTTGTTTACTTGGGCTATCTGAAGCTTTCCTTTGATAAACTTGACCATCTTGATGATCAGTCTGTCCCCATGTAATTTTAATTTATATATTTTGATGATTAACAAAACCAAACAAGAATTTATCAATAATATCTAATGAATATTTCATAAGTCTTAAGTACAGGAAAATTACCAAGGTCAAACAAGCCAATAAGGTATGCATTACTTCTCTGAAGCTTTAATCTATTTCTCTAAGTCCATATCGATTTCTGTTGAACATCATAACGATTTCTTTATAAGACTGAAAAGTCATGTTGTTTCAAACAAGTCGATCCTATATCGATTATATAAGTCATCGCAACGATTTCTTTAGAAAGCGTAACGACTTGCTTGTCATATCGATTCTATAAGTCATCGCAACGATTTCTTTAGAAAGCGTAACGACTTGCTTGTCATATTGATTCTATAAGTCATCGCAACGATTTCTTTAGAAAGCGTAACGACTTGCTTGTCATATCGATTCTATAAGTCATCGCAACGATTCCTTCAGAACTCGCAACGACTTGCTCGCCGTAACGATTCTATAAGTAATCGCAACGATTCCTTCAGAACTTGCAACGACTTGCTCGCCGTAACGATTCTATAAGCAATCGCAACGATTCCTTCAGAACTCGCAACGACTTGCTCGCTGTAACGGTTCTATAAGCAATCGCAACGATTCCTTCAGAACTCGCAACGACTTGCTCGCCGTAACGATTCTATAAGTGCTCATATCGATTTGCTAAGTGTTTCACAACGATTTCTTCAGTGAACACAACGATTTGCTTTCTATAACGATTTGATAAGCGTTTCACATCGATTTGCTATATCTCATAACGACTTGGTCAAATCTGTCTTATTCATATCGATTTCATAAGTCATATAGATAACATCTTTACAGTTTATATCGACTTGATTTTAAAGCGCTGAATTGTCAAAGTCTTCTCTCATCTGTCTGACTGATGTGCATTTAATGAAGACAGAATGTATCTACTGCATGCATGCAGATGATATCTTTTCATTATCGTGCATACTCTGTCAACATCTTTTAGATCAAACTATTGGCATTGCTATTTTGGTGAAAACTCATGTCAACGTTTACTGACAACAAGAGACAGTATAGCTGTCTACTTTTCTAGCATTTAATGTGTGAAGGTCCTAAAGATGTTCTGTCATACAACGTTGGACCATACTGACGCCAGAAGACATTATCTCTTTGCGTGCTCAAATGGATAAAAGATTGATTGACGCTCCCAAATGTCAAGCAGTCTAACGTCTACCTATCTAAGAGACAACGGTTACCTCAACGGCCGGATTTCAAATGAAGATATAAATTCAAGACAGAAGAGAAGAACTAGAATCAATCGAAGCAGAGAACACTCCTTGAAGCAATTCAAATCTTCTGCTAGAATCCTAAGAGCCAAGAAACTCATTCCTTCTCGTGTTGCTCTTTGCTCTCCACTCTGTAGTGAAAATCTTGAGAGAGCTTGTGTAGTTCTGAGAGTGTGCTTAGCTTAGAATCTTTGCTCTCAGTTCTAGTTGCTTCAGATCCTGGCTTATTTAAAATCTTGATCTAGGGGCTTGAATTCTTTCGCTCGCTTGTGCTTCCCCTTCGTATGTGAAGGAAGACCTGGTGGTATCCAGGGTGTATTTCCCTTCGGTTGTGAAGGAAGACCTGGTGGTATCCAGGGTGTTGTTTCCCTTCGGTTGTGAAGGAAGACCTGGTGGGGTATCCAGGGTGGTGTAATTCCCTTCGTGTCAAGGAAGACCAGCTGAGCTGGGTGTTGTTGCGTCCTTAGGGGGACTGTACCCTAGTTAGTGAAATCCTGAGTTGTTGCTCAGGGACTGGACGTAGGACTCCTAAGGAAAGGAGGTCCGCACTAGGATAATACTTTGTGTTGTGTGATTGTCTTCTTTGTGTGTTTGATTCTTAAACTAACAGTCACTAACCTCCTTCGAAGATCGTTTGTGTGAATGTTTTTAATTATAGGTATATTCTAGAGTAATTTTTAAAGACCCATTCACCCCCCCTCTGGGCTCGTCAACTGGGCAACAAGTGGTATCAAAGCGAGTCTCTTCGACAAAGAAAGGATCCAACGATCTGAAGAGTAAAGATCCATGGCAGCCCAAAGTCACAACGAAGGCCAGTCTGTCAACCGACCACCATTGTTCGATGGAGAAGATTACACATATTGGAAAACCAGAATGGAGTATTTTCTGCAAGGCCACGACTATCAATTTGGTCCATAATAGAAGATGGTGATCTCCTGGTCACAAATGAGAAAGCTCAATGGACAGATGATGACAGAAAGAAGATCTCCTTAAATTGCAAAGCAAAGAGCATCTTATGCTGTGCTCTAAGTAAGAAGGAGTTCAACAGAGTTTCAGCCTGTAAATCCTCAATGGAAATGTGGGAAAAGCTCAAGATCACATATGAAGGCACAGACAAGGTAAAGGAAACAAGAATCGACATTCTTGTCACTCAGTATGAGAGATTTCAGATGCAATCAGGTGAATCCATAACTCAAAGTTCAGTCGGTTCACTGACATCACAAATGGTCTAGCTGGTCTAGGAAAGACCTATGAAATGGGAGATATGGTCAGAAAGATTCTTAGATCTTTACCATCCTCATGGATCCCAAAAGTAACAGCCATTGAGGAAGCTAACGATCTAAAAAGAATGTCCTTAGAAAAGCTCATGGGTCCCTTATGGCCCATGAGATAAACATGGAGAGATTAGGAGAATCCTCCAGCAGAAAGAAGCAGTCAAATGCGCTCAAGGCTGACGAAGAGTGTCAGAAGAATCACTGGAAAACAGTGAGAACAGCAAGGACAGTGATGATGAAGAAGCTATGCTGTCCAGAAGACTTCAACAAATTCTAGCCAAAAAGAAAAAGTTTCAATCTGGCAGAAGATTCTTCAAGAGAAATAAAGAGTTTAAGAAGCAAGAAGGAAAAGATCTGAAGAAAGGAGAACCTACATGTTATGAGTGCAAGAAGCCTAGACATATCAAGGTAGATTGTCCAAAGCTCAAGAAAGATGAACATAAGAGAAGGATAACTTCAGACGATTCAAGAAATATAAGAAGAAGGCAATGGTAGCTGCATGGGAAAACAGTAGTGACTCAGACAGTGAGTCAAGCTCCTGCAGCGATGAAGAAGAAGCAACTTGGCTCTCATGGCCAATGCCGAAGACAAGGTAACTTCTGACTCCTCTTTTGATTCATGCAATGGTTCAGATTCTGATAGTTTAGAAGAGGCTTTCAACGAACTATATGAAAAATATAAGAAGTGACCAAACTATTAAAAGTAAGCAAGAAAAACATAGTCTGTATAGAAAATACAAACTCAGATCTAAAATCAGAAAATGAACAATTAGAAAGTCAAATAACTGAACTTAAAAGAAGAAATGAACTGTTATGTGAAGACCTAAAGGCTAAGAATGAAAATAATTAAATTAGAGAAACAAGTAAGTTCAGATGAACTGAAAACTGAAATCAAAACATAACAGAAGAAAATATACAGTTATCTAGCACTTAGAAAAATTCACCAATGGTAAAAACTCCCTCATATTAAAAGGTGCTAGAAGATCAGGTAAGAAGAAAAATGGATTAGGATATACACCCCCAGATAATGAAGAAACCATAGTTTATCCTAAAACATATCCAACACCAAATTTTGTACCTGAACAAGATGTAGCATACAAAGCTGATTTCAAATACATAGAAAAAGTAACCAAATTATCCTGCTGTAGTCACTGCAACAAGTTAGGACATATCATAACTACATGCCCAACAAGACATAAGAAATGGATAAAAAGGTAAAATCAATGACACTAACCCATCAGGACCCAAAAGAATTTGGCTACCTAAAACTTGATGTTTTTATTTCAGGATATCTCTCGAGCATCCAAATGGTATTTGGATAGTGGGTGCTCAAGACACATGTCAGGAAACCAGAAGTTATTCTCTCATCTCCAAGCTGAAGAAGGAACAGTCACTTATGGAGATAATGGAAAGGAACAGTGATAGGCAGTGGCTCTGTGAATAACAAAGGAAAACCAGTCATAGAAGATGTGTTATTAGTCAAGGGATGAAGCACAATCTTATTAGCATCAGCCAGCTGTGTGACAGAGGCCATCAGATCAAGTTTCAAGAGTCAAAGTGCAGCATACTGAAGGATGGAGCAGTCATCTTTGAAGCTAATAGAGAAAGAATTTGTATGTGCTCTATCTTGAGGAACTCAAGGAACAAAACATCTGTCTAGTGATAACAACATGATTTTTCGTGTTAAATTTCATGCACTTAGTTGATTTTAGACATCATTTGTCTGTAAATAATATGCAATTTGACATAATCTCATTTTTATCCATTAAAGTTTTCAAGCATATTAATTAAATTCTCGAGTTGAACACATAGTTAATTCTCATTTAATAAAATCAATGAATTTTGAATAGTTAATAAATAAAAATGTTTCTGTTTTTTAGGTACATTGTATTTTATCACTTTAAACATCTTTTAATTCTTGTAAATATTAGTGTGTAAATAAATTTGATTCACCCAATACAATCATGCCACATACCCCCGTCTAATTTCATTAAATAAACAAAAAATAAATAAATAATAAAAATCATTTTTAAATGCCCCACCCTACCACGCACCCCACTTAGACATCTTTTTTCTCTCTCCACCAGGGCAAAGGAAGCAGCCGGAAGCTGTTGGAAGCTGGAACAGGGGTTTGGGCGGTGTGAGCAGGTCTCCCGGCGGTGTTTGCTGAGCTTGTGCTGGTGAAATGGCATGGCGCTGGGTTTGTGTGGCGGTGGGTGAGGCAGCAGATCTGGCGGCCAGATGATGGAGAGCAGTTGCGGGGCTGCTGTGTGTGTTGGCACTGGAGATCAGGTGGCACCCTGGTGTCTGTTGCTAGGCGTGTGGAGCAGCTCAGGTCTCCCAGGCAGATGGGGCTGGAAGCTAGCGTGGCCAGATCTAGTGGATGGCGCGATGGTGCCGGCCAGGTTGGGGTCCAAGGCAGGCTGGTGCGAGCAAGGCTGTGCTGGGGCACGGTGTGCTGGCCAAGGCGACTGGTGCGGCCGGGTGAGAAGGGCGCTGGCTAGATCTGGTTGTGTGCTGGGCGATGGAGGCTCTGCGGGCTGGGTCCGGTGCATCCCGGGTGTGGGCGCGAATGAAGCTGGTTCGGCGATGGCTGGGCTGTGCTGAAGTGGCAGATGGCCGTGCGACACAAGAAGTTGATGCAGAGGCACCTGGAAGGCCCTGAGGCCTATATAAGGACCCCAAGGTCCTCATCTCAGGGGAGTTCGACATTTTTCTTAGGATTCTTAATCTCCATTTCCCTGTATTTTCTATTCTTCCAGATTTCGCAGAGGATGGTCGGCTGGTTCGGAGTTTTTAGTTTTTTTAGTTTCTTTCTGTAATTTTCCTTTCTTCTTGTTCTTGGGGTTCGCCAGTAGAAATTCTTAGGGATTTCAGATTCTTTCCTGTATTTTTACTTTTGAGCAGAGCAGTGAGGGAGACGAGTTGAGATGTTCGGGAGTTCTCTTGTTCAGATTTTAGTTTAATTCCTTGCCATTTTCTCTGTATTTTATTTGAGCATCAGATTTAGAGTTCTTATTGTTGGGAATTTCAGTTTAGCAATTTAGATTCCATTTTCTCATTTCTGTTTGAGCATTGAGCTATTGGAGATCGATTCACAGCAATTCTTGTTTTCTTCTGTTCTTCTGATTGAGCGATTGCACAAGGGGATCAGATGGCGGGTTCAGATCAGGAGGTTCTATATATTTTGGGATTTTTAGGTTCAGATTTCTGGTTCTTCTCCTTGCTGCAAGGATTGTTCTTGGATCAGTTTTTGCATTAGTCGATATTGTGGTTTGCTCTACTCGTCAGTGGGGATTGATCCAGGGAGATCAGGAGGTTCATCCTCTACTGCTGATCTGCTTGTTCTTCTTCCTGTCTTCTGCGCTGTGGAGAAGGGTACAAGGCAACCAGGAACACCCCCTTTACTTGGTATGTTCTGGGTTTGTGTCGGTGATGGTATACAGAAAGTTGCCGAAGGTAGCAGAGAGCAATTAGCAATTGAGAGATCAGAAATTTGATTCCTCTTCTGTTTTTATTCTTGGAGATTTCTATTTGGTTTAGTGTTCTTCTCTCCCCTGGACAGATCGGATGTTGGATGTGCAGTTATATCTTCTCTTTATTGATTTGATCTTCATCCTCAAGTTGAGGGTACAGTGATTTGAACCTCTCATAGTTCATATTGTTTCAGTGAAAAGAGTGTTTATTTGATCTGTCATCAAGAGTTCTTAGTTCCATTTTAACGCATTGATAATTAAAGATCTGTTGGTGCTTAGTTGATTAGTGTCACATTAAATTTCTGTTTCTTAATTTCTGTCTATCTTTGCGTTGTGAGGATACGGTCCGGTGTGTGTGGAGAGTTGCGATTATTAAGTGTTCATCCCTCGAGCTGTGAGGGTACATTCTTTGGTTTTCAAGTATTGTTTCCCATTAAAATGATTTGTCAAGTTGTGAGAAATTTAATTGATGTTGTTTACAGAATTACTTTAATGCAATGTGATTTTGGTGAGAAAGTGTCTTTAAGAATTGATCCAAGTCAAAGTAGTTTTAATTCAAGTTCTATTCGGCCTCTCCGTGGATATGACCTGTTCTCACCACTGTATGAGTCATTTTTGCTATTTTATGTTTGTGAGACAGTTTAGAGGAAGTGCACATATTGATCTGTGCGATGAACTCGGACAACGAAAATGCACAGTCAACAATGTCGCGCGTTCACCTTGGCGCCATTGCCGGGGAGGCATTAGAGTTTGATTAATCTCTTTTGATTTGATTTCATTTGCATTGGGCTTTTTATTGACTTGTTGTTGGGCTTCCATTTCAGATTTGCACAAGGAGAGGAACTTGGAGATTGGGCTTGGCATTTGAGCCCCATTGGAGGAGAGAAGCTTGCTGATTTCTTTTCTCAATTGTTTTTAATTCAAAATTTAGATAGAAAGAGTGTGAGTGAAGCTTGTAATGAGGATTTCATGTACTCTCTGTGCATGTACAAGATTTTCTTCTTGTTGGCATGTAATAATTGGCACTTTTGGTGGTTTTATTAGTTTGGAAGTAGCCTATAATATCACTTTATATTTTCTTAGTTTCATTTCATTTAATTCAAAAACCAAATAAAAATAAAAAAAATCTAAATCTTAAAATTTTTTCAAATCGCTCTTTCATGTTAACCGTTTGTTTGTAAAAAAAATTTCATTTCCTAAGATTAGAATCTCTTGTTTTAGGACATTCATCATTTTATTGTCATTTGACTTTCACTTCTTTCTTGCATTGAAGAGTGCGGGGGAAAGGTAAGTCTTCCATCTCTCATTTCATGCATTAGACTTAGCATTAGATAACCTCTTGTTTAAACTTGATCTGTGCACTTCACATTTTTAAATGGGACTGCTTAAGGGCTTCACCCATTAGAAAAAGATAGGTGAGGGATTTCATCACCCTTTCCTTTGCCCAAAAATCACAAAATTTCCACATTCTTGCATTTTCCTCAGCTTTTAATAAAAACCAGTAGACTTGGCCCTAGGGTTCATAATTAGATTTGTTCTTTCTTAATTCTAAAACTTCTCTTTGAGTCTGGTGTCTAGGATTAGGTTAAAAAGCTTACGCTTAAGTGAGCTAGAGGTTATTTATTGGGTCCTTGCGAAAGCAAGGGGGGCTCCCTCTACTCCACCTCTTACCTGCCAGTACAAGAAGAGTTAGGATTGGACTTAAGCAAGCATAAAACCGATTTTGAGAAAAATAACATAAGTCCAAGGAACACTTAGAGTTTAGGATAATTTGTTTTGAAAGTGTTTGATTGTTTGTGTTTGTCATAAAAAATCAAAAATCAATCTAAAAAACTCAAAAATCATAAATAGAAGCTTTTTATCTGTGCATGCTTGGTAACGCTCAGATTTGGCTCAACCTATAGACGAAATTGAAAGATTCTTTCATAGGATGGCCAACCAAAATCAGAACCAAGTCGCTAGAAATGTAGAAGAGGCTGCACCCAGACAAATGAAGAATACTTCATTCCTTCTGACTATCAACCTGCTACTTGCATTAGGCCGGAAATTCCGGCAAATCACTTTGAAATCAAGCCAGGAACCATTCAGATGTTGCCATCTTTTATGGCAATCCCATGAAGACCCTTATAGGCATATAGATGAGTTCCTAGATATTTGTTCCACTGTAAGATCCAAAATTCACTGAAAATGCCTTAAGGTTGACCCTATTTCCATTCTCCTTAAAAGACAAGGCCAAACATTGGTTGGGAACCATAGGGAGAACCATTACAACATGGCCAGAAATGCAGCAAGAATTTTTAAAGAAATTTTACCCCATTGGTCGGACCAACACCATGAGAAGGGCAATAACGGATTCTCCCAACACCCGGAGAATTAATGCATGAATCATGGGAAAGACTAAAAGAGTTGCTTAGAAAATGCCCCCATCATGGTCTGTCAAGGTGGCAAATTGTCTAAGCTTTTTATGAAGGTTTAACTGAATCAAATAGGCAGATGGTTGATGCTTCGTGTGGGGGAGCATTCATGACTAAGCGAGAATGAGGCATATATCTTTTTGATACATTAAGTGAGAATTCTATCAATCATGCCTCACTCTACTCTTACGAGAGAGCACTAGGACCTATAAAGAAGGCAGGGATGTATGAAGTAAAGGGAGAGGAGAATCAGATTCTAGGGTAGAAGATCTGATAGCTAAACTTGATCAAAGATTGGAGCAGAAGTTGGAACAAAAATTCGATCAATTGTTATCTTTGACTGGGCAAGCCACACCTAAATTTTCTCAACAACCTGAAACTTGTGCTATGTGTGCTAGCCCAGCTCATCCACCAGTGCTTGTCCCACTACTGCCCATTACCCCCTTTCATTCAGGAACAAGTCCAAGCTGCTCAAGGCTTCTACAAACCCTCCTATGATCCATACTCTAACACTACAACCCTGGTTGGAGAAATCATCCAAACTTTTCATGGAAAAATCAATCCGAACAATTTCCCAACCTACCTTCAAGCAATCCATGTACGGTCAATCCTATCCAATCAGAATTCGGGATTTGGCCAATCTTCTACTCAAACCTCCACAATTCAAGGAGTCAAAATTCCAATCAATTTGCTCATACAAATTTCCAACAACCTTCATATCACCACCACCTCCTCAACCTAATTGGATGATAAAATGAATCAACTCCAAAATATGATGGCGACTCTATGCCAAACTGTGCAAGAACAACAAAGTCAATATCAAACTCAAAATCAAAATTTTCAACAAATTTGACAAGGATAGAGTCCCAGATTGCTGATGTATGTCAAAGGGGGAAGCAGGGCAATTGCCAAGTCAAGCTGTAGCAACCCAAGGAACAACCCTCCCATTCTATCAGAACCAGCAATACCATCAAACTCAGGGGTACAGACCACCTTTTAGACCAAATGTCCCTCCACCACAAACCAACAACAAGTTTTTGTCCAGAACATTCCAGCACCACAAAATCAGAATCAACCTATACAACAGGACCATCCACCTGCCCAGCTAGGGCCCCCAAGTGGAAAATGTGAAAACTGTGTCAACTTTAAGAGTGGAAAATCAGGATAAATCCTCACCCACACATGTCAACATGCATGAGGATAAAGAAAATGAATTGAGATTGAAGAAGAGATTGAAGAAGATGTTGAAAAAGAAAAATCCAAGGAAAAGAGAAATTACTGAAGAACCTCTAGACAAAATCAAAGTGAATAAAGACCCAAGCTGTTATATTCCAAGAGTTCCTTTTCCTGAAGCTTTAAAGCCAAAATCTAAAAACAACCAACGGCAATGAATAACTCTTGGAGCTTTTTAAGCAAGTTCATATCAACATTCCTCTCCTTGATGCCATTAAGCATGTTCCTGCTTATGCCAAATTCTTAAAGAAATGTGCACTCCAAAACGTGAAATGAGAAATAAAACTGAAACAATCATTCTTCCCAAACTGTGAGTGCCGTTATCTTGAACAACTCCCAAAGAAGCTTAAAGATCCAGGCACTCCACTAATTCCTTGCACCATCGGTGGAGTCACCTTTGAAAGCAGTCTTTGGATCTGGGAGCCAGTGTCAATCTCCTACCTTATGCTATTTTTGAGAAATTCAAGCTAGGAGAGTTGAAACCCACTTCTGTTGTCCTTCAACTAGTCGATCGTTCTGTCACCACTCCTAAAGGCTTAGTTGAGGACGTTATTGTAAAATCAATTATTGTTACTTCCCTGCAGATTTCATCATTCTGGACATGAACACTCCTCAAGATTTAACTCAGTCCACCATCATCCTTGGTAGACCTTTTTTGGCCACAGCCAGAGCTAACATTAATTGTGCTACCGGGATGATGGATATATCATTTGGGGATGAGCGGGTTAGTATCAATATTTTTAAGGCATCTGGCACCATGATCAAGAGAGAGTTGTCTGATGGTAGACTCCTTGGAAGAATCTTGTGTGAAAAAAGCGGTAGACCAACCCTGTGCTCTAGGGTTAAGGGACAGAATAATCCAATTCCAAAACAAAAATCTATAAAGTCAAAGACAAAGCATCCAATGACAAGAACATTCATAGAAATTTTTTCAAGTGCATGATAAGGTCTGGCTATTCAATTCTAGCTCCGTGGAAAATTGAAGTCCCGATGGGATGGTCCTTACACTGTTGTCAAAGCTTACGACAATGGTGCTGTCATATTCTTG
Source organism: Colocasia esculenta (assembly GCA_014218235.1). Taxonomy (NCBI): domain Eukaryota; kingdom Viridiplantae; phylum Streptophyta; class Magnoliopsida; order Alismatales; family Araceae; genus Colocasia; species Colocasia esculenta. Next base: position 5,611 of record JACBKR010004442.1, on the reverse strand, counting down.
ACCCTAAAACGGGACAATCATTCACTGTTAATGGGCAGAGGTTAAAACATTTCTTTGAAACCCATCTTCTGTAAAAATTGATTCTACCAAGCTAGCTGAGCCAAATGAAGCCTAATTGCGTCTGGCTGAAGACGATAAACTAGCGCTTCTTGGGAGGCAACCCAAGTGTACAGATTTCCTTTATCAGGTAATTTTCTGTCTTAATTTCTTTTCCTGTAAATAAGTAGGGGGGGAGAGGTAGAATAAGCATGCATTCATAGTCCTCATCCCGAACATTGCTTCATTTCTTTTTCTTGAGCTTGTTCATATGCAAATAAAAAGTTCACAATGTTTCATCTTGAAATAAAAATGCGTGGCTTTGCGCATCCCAGACTAGGTGTGTGATCTTTAACCATTAAAATTTTGTGGTTGTCACATCCCTTGCAAGTATCCATGTTAGGTACCTCTAGTAAAGGTTACATGTACTTCTTGTCTACCTTATGTAAGGATTTATGGCAAAAGTTTCATACACACACTTCACAGCCACTTAGACTAGCTGAACCCGAATGTAGTAATTTGTCAAGGCTAGTAGGAGAGAGGTGATTGATTTTCTCCCTTCCCTTAAGTGAATTGTGAAGGAGGTGAAGGCATGTGATCAAGAACCTGACTGTTCATCCTTCCTTTAAGAGGAAAAGAAAAGCAAAAGCAAAAGAAAAATATCCATGAAAAAGGCCCCGGATCTGAGTAAAGTTGGACTCGCTACTCTTGAAAAGTGATGGGTTGTGCAGCATTATGGATGAAAAAGAAAAATTCTGAGTGCACAAAGTGCAAATAAAGGGACAAAAGTCCTCAAACTCAGAGAAATATCCTCATGAATGCAAGGCAGAATGGAACTGAGAGAAACAACCCAATCTGACTGAGCAATGATCTTATTCCATAATTCTTTCTTCTCCCTCGAATTATTTAATCTCAATTACTAGTTGAGGCAGAGGAGCTTCAGAAGGGCTGATGTGAACTCTTAAGTGAGCTACATTTGTGCACTAATTTCTTGCCATAAGCCTTTGCAATTAGGAAAGACGTGTCGTTACATGAATCTTTTACATGATGGCTGGTTAGCATGAGATATTGTATCTTCTAGTCCTACATTTGGAATAATTTTCATTGCTAAGGGACTAGCAATGTTCAAGCAGGGGGGAGTGATAACAACATGATTTTTCGTGTTAAATTTCATGCACTTAGTTGATTTTAGACATCATTTGTCTGTAAATAATATGCAATTTGACATTAATTCTCATTTTTATCCATTAAAGTTTTCAAGCATATTAATTAAATTCTCGAGTTGAACACATAGTTAAATTCTCATTTAATAAAATCAATGAATTTTGAATAGTTTAATAAATAAAAAATGTTTCTGTTTTTTAGGTACATTGTATTTTATCACTTTAAACATCTTTTAATTCTTGTAAATATAGTGTGTAAATAAATTTGATTCACCCAATACAATCATGCCACATACCCCCATCTAATTCTTAAATAAACAAAACAAATAAAAATAAAATCATTTTTAATGCCCCACCCTACCACGCACCCCACTTAGACATCTTTTTTCTCTCTCCACCAGGGCAAAGGAAGCAGCCGGAAGCTGCTGGAAGCTGGAACCAGGGGTTTGGGCGGTGTGAGCAGGTCTCCCGGGCGGTGTTTGCTGAGCTTGTGCAATGAAATGGCATGGCGCTGGGTTGTGTGGCGGTGGGTGAGGCAGCAGATCTGGCGGCCAGATGATGGAGAGCAGTTGCGGAGGCTGCTGTGTGTGTTGCGCTGGAGATCAGGTGGCGCCCTGGTGTCTGTTGCTAGGCGTGTGGAGCAGCTCAGGTCTCCCAGGCAGATGGGGCTGGAGCTACGCGGCCAGATCTGTGTGGATGGCGCGATGGGGACGGCCAGCTGGGGTCCAAGGCAGGCTGGTGCGAGCAAGGCTGTGCTGGGGCACGGTGTGCTGGCCAAGGCGACTGGTGCGGCCGGTTGAGAAGGGCGCTGGCTAGATCGGTTGTGTGCTGGGCGATGGAGGCTCTGCGGCTGGGTCCGGTGCATCCCAGGTGGGCGCGAATGAAGCTGGTTCGGCGATGGCTAGCTGTGCTGAAGTGGCAGATGGCCGTGCGACCACAGAAGTTGATGCAGAGGCATCTGGAAGGCCCTGAGGCCATATAAGGACCCCAAGGTCCTCATCTCAGGGGAGTTCGACATTTTTCTTAGGATTCTTAATCTCCATTTCCCTGTATTTTCTATTCTTCCAGATCGCAGAGGATGGTCGGCTGGTTCGGAGTTTTTAGTTTTTTAGTTTCTTTCTGTAATTTTCCTTTCTTTCTTGTCTTGGGTTCGCCAGTAGAAATTCTTAGGGATTTCAGATTTCTTTCCTGTATTTTTACTTTTGAGCAGAGCATGAGGGAGACGAGTTGAGATGTTCGGGAGTTCTCTTGTTCAGATTTTAGTTAATCCTTGCCACGGTTCTCTGTATTTTCTTGAGCATCAGATTTAGAGTTCTTATTGTTGGGAATTTCAGTTTAGCAATTTAGATTCCATTTTCTCATTCTGTGTTGAGCATTGAGCTATTGGAGATCGATTCACAGCAATCTTGTTTTTTCTTCTGTTCTTCTGATTGAGCGATTGCACAAGGGGATCATATGGGGGGTTCAAATCAAGGAGGTTCTTTATTATTTTGGGATTTTTAGGTTCAGATTTCTGGTTCTTCTCCTTGCTGCAAGGATTGTTCTTTGGATCAGTATTTGCATTAGTCGATATTGTGGTTTGCTCTGCTCGTCAGTGGGGATTTGATCCAGGGAGATCAGGAGGTTCTTCCTCTACTGCTGATCTGCTTGTTCTTCTCCTGTCTTCTGCGCTGTGGAGAGGGTACAAGGCAACCAGGAACACCCCCCTTTACTTGGTATGTTCTGGTTTGTCCGTGATGGTATACAGAAAGTTGCCGAAGGTAGCAGAGAGCAATTAGCAATTGAGAGATCAGAAATTTGATTCCTCTTCTGTTTTTATTCTTGGAGATTTCTGTTTCGTTTAGTGTTCTTCTCTCCCCTGGACAGATCGGATGTTGGATGTGCAGTTTATATCTTTCTCTTTATTGATTTGATCTTCATCCCTCAAGTTGAGGGTACAGTGATTTGACCTCTCATAGTTCATATTGTTTTCAGTGAAAGAGTGTTTAATTTGATCTGTCATCAAGATTCTTAGTTCAATTTTAATGCATTGATAATTAAAGATCTGTTGTGCTTAGTTGATTAGTGTCCACATTAAATTTCTGTTTCTTAATTTTCTGTCTATCTTTGCGTTGTGAGGATACGGTTCGGTGTTTGTGGAGAGTTGCGATTATTAAGTGTTCATCCCTCGAGCTGTGAGGGTACATTCTTTGGTTTTCAAGTCTATTTGTTTCCCCATTAAATTGATTTGTCAAGTTTTTGAGAAAATTTAATTGATGTTGTTTACAGAATTACTTTTAATGCAATGTGATTTTGGTGAGAAAGTGTCTTTAAAATTGATCCAAGTCAAAGTATTTTAATTCAAGTTCTATTCGGCCTCTCCGTGGATAGACCTGTCTCACCACGTATGAGTTCATTTTTGCTATTTTATGTTTGTGAGACATTTTAGAGGAAGTGCGCATATTGATCTGTGCGATGAACTCTGGACACGAAAATGCACAGTCACAATGCCGCGCGTTTCATCTAGCAGCAAATAGAGATAAATCTACTGAATTATGGCACAGACGACTAGGTCATTGCAGCATAGATGGCATGAGAATTGCTGAAGAAGAATCTTGTGGAAGGTCTACCTAAGGTCAGTACAAAAATGGATGGTGTCTGTAGACCTTGTGCTAAGGAAAGCACACCAAGAGCTCCTTCAAGTCAAGACAGTGGTGACCACCTCAAAACCCTTAGAACTCCTTCACATGGATCATTTTGGCCAATGAGGACTACTAGTCTTGGAGGAAAGAACTTTGGATTTGTCATAGTTGATGATTACTCAAGATTCACATGGGTGTCATTCCTAGAGCATAAGGATGACACATTTGAAAACTTTGTCATTTCAGCAAGAAAGTTCAGAAAAATCAGAAGTTCAGCATTGTTTCTATTCGTCAGATCATGGTGGTGAATTTCAGAATGAAAAGTTTGCTAAGTTCTGTGAAGATCAGGGAATTGAGCATATTTCTCAGCACCAAGGACACCACAGTAAAATGGTTGCTGAGAGAAGAATAGAACCCTATTGGATATGGCAAGAACTATGCTATCTGAATATGATCTGCCAAGGTATTTCTGGGCCGAGGCAATCAACACAGCAAGCTACATTATCAACAGAGTATGATTAGCCAATCCTAAAGAAGACTGCATATGAACTGTTCAAAGAAAGAAACCAAAGATCAGCCACTTCAGGACATTTGGATGTCCTTGCTTCATCCACAACAATGGAAAAGAGACATTGGTAAGTTGGATGCCAAATCAGATGAAGGCATCTTCATGTGGTACACCTCTAACCCAAGGCTATAGAGTGTTTAATAAACGCACTTTATTATTGAACAGTCTGTACACATTATCTTTGATGAAACTAACCCTTCCTTGAGAAAGGAAGAAGATAGTGATAATGGATCAGATAAGCTGTCCAAGAAACTAAAGATACATCATTGAGGACAAGGATGATCCACCTCTGGAAGACTTGAACAAGAAGAATTACTCATGAAAATCTTCCAAAGGAGTGGAGACTCAGAAGAGATCACCCACTTGAGAAATTATTGGTGATCCATCCGTAGGGGTAAGAACAAGAGGTAATGTTATTCCCTGTGACTACCTAGCTTTTGTTTCTCAAATAGAGCCTAGGACAGTCAATGAAGCTCTTACTGATGAATCTTGGATAATAGCCATGCAAGATGAACTAAATCAATTCAAGAGAAACCAAGTATGTTCACTTGTTCCTAGACCATCAGACCGTCCAGTCATTCGCACCAAATGGGTGTTCAGAAATAAACTGGATGAAACTGTGTTATCTTAAGAATAGGCCAGATTGGTACTCAAGGCTATTCTCAAGAGGAAGGCATAGATTTCGATGAAACCTATGCACCTGTAGCTAGACTTGAGGCTATTAGAATATTACTTGCATATGCATCAGCCTTGAATTTAACATTATTTCAAATGGATGTCAAATCCGCATTTTTAAATGGTTTTATAAAGAGGTTTATGTGGAACAACCCCCGGTTTTGATGACACAGAACTTCCTAATCATGTTTTCAAACTTCACAAGGCATTATATGGTTGTAAAGCAAGCACCTAGAGCCTGGTATGAAAGGCTTAGTTATTTCATTTAAACTATGGTTTCAGTAGAGGTCAAGTAGATAGTACTCTTTTCATAAAGTCAAGGGTTAAACCATTCTACTAGTCCAAATTTATGTAGATGATTTATTTTTGGGTCTACTGATGAATCTCTTTGCAAGTACTTTGAAAAGTTGATCAGGGGAGAATTTGAAATGAGCATGATGGGAGACTCAATTATTTCCTTGGACTACAAATCAAACAAGGAAGGAAGGAACTCACATCTGTCACCAAAGTACACAAAAGAACTCTTAAAGAATTTGGATTAGATAACA
>JACBKR010004441.1:0-32619 GCA_014218235.1 Colocasia esculenta | reverse complement strand
ACTAGCTATAGCTAGCTAGCTAGCTGGCTGATGTTCGTACGTTAAAGCCGACCGGCCCTCATATATACATATAGTATAGATGTATATAAAAGAAAATATTATATATTATTAAGCCCAATAATTAACAGAGTCCGTACGTCCACATGTCAATTATTTCTTTCTTTCTTGTATAATATATAGATGATCACTTAATCGTCTCTGAGGTTCGTACCTCTCGTCAACGGATGAAAAGAAGATGGAAGAGCAAATTAAGACCGACGATGAAGTTCTTGGGGTAATTGATCCGGACCAGCCATTTTTGCCTTTTAGATGTTCGATCGATCTCCAGCTGCCACTATTGTCTACTTGTTGCTCCTTGCCTATCAGGTGCTAAAATTTGGACGCTCTCCTGCAATGTGAACGGAAGGGGTGGCATGAGCAAAGTTGGGTATATATATATATATATATCTAAATATCATGACTATCCTCCCAAAATAAATTTCATCTGTTCTATCTTAAGTTTCGCCGTTGGATCATATGCAAACTTTCTTGCAAACAAATTAAAGTACAATTTTCAAGTTAATATAGATCTCTGGTGCTTTGAGAAAAAATTATTAAATCACAACTTTTCATCTCATCATATTTTTCATGAATAAATCATTACCAAAGTAATCTTTACAGCAATTTTACCATAATGTAAAAGTCATGTCTTTGAAACAAAATTTACTAATTTTCATATTATGCTTTCTAAACTCATATAATATTTTTAAATTACATGTGCTTAAATAATATACTTGAAATACCATTTATTTATTTTTTATATTACACTTTCTAAACTTATATTAGTCTTGACAATAAATTTTGCTAACCCAAAATTTAACCTACCTCAGTTTGACAATAAAAGTCTTGCCCAGGGGTAGATGTCCTGCACAGGGATAGATTTCTACCCCACCTCTTGAGCAGGAGCGGGTTACCCACGTTTTAGGGTGGGTACCTTGGTTATCCCAACCCACCCCGTCAAAATGAAAAAAGGACTTTACCCATGCCCCTCCCAAACCGGATAGTGTGTTTGGAGTGCACTTAATTTTGTGTAAGAGTACAACACACACACACATATATATATGTTACCTTTGTGTCTTGAAGTTTTCTTGAAAAAAAAATTAATAGATCTATCATATAAAAAAAAGTCCTCTTGAGGCAAATACTCCTCTCTCAAAAGTGACAGAAATTAATTACATGTGACGACATTTTTTATGATAAAAAATGGATTACAAGCTAGAGTATATATATATATAAACTATGAGAGTTTAGCTAGAGAGGGCACATACCTTTAGGTGTACACTGGCCCCGTCTCCCCGCAATCGTTTTGAAAGGAGATATAGAATTCAGTACGTACGCATGCACTGGCTAATTAGAGAAGTAACATATTTATAATTGAGTGACGTCCATATATACCTTAACAACAGAGGAGCGTAACATATTTATATATAGTATACTGGAACTGGATCGTCTCGCTCTACTTGCTATATATATAGTACTGTTTAATTATAACCTGTTCAATGAAGTAGCCGGCCGGGGTTATGATCATAACGCATACACAATATATCACATGGAAATTAATTAAGTTAGCTAGCTGGTGCCTCTGATCACGTTTTCCTGCTCACATTCAAAGAAAGGCGCGTATAACTAATTAACATAACATGGTTTGTGTGAAAAAACAAATTAAGGCTTTGATCACATGCATGCATGCAGTTCGATCGGCAGCGTGTTTCCGGCCGGTCGAGCTCACCTTCGAATTGAACCACCCTCTTGGAGACGTACGGTGTCTTCGTGAAGAGACATGCATATCGTGATATACATATACACGCACATGCAGGAAGCTTCTCCCGTCTCTAGCTGCATGTCGTACGTCTGACATTTTTGTGCGATATTCTGTCACTCTTGACAATAAATATCGTTCGAATAAATATGGTATTCTGTCTCTTGATTTTTGACGGGTTATGCCGCTTGGCAAAACCATCATTAATTAATTGTTCGAACATTAATGATGGTTTGTCAAGAGACAGAATATTTATTGTGGCAGAATTTACTTGCTGCACCTGTGCACCACCCCTCCAACCTTATGTCCCCCCCCACCCACCCACCCCCCCCAAAAAAAAAACAAACAAAAAATTTAAATTCAAAGAAGTTGACCATAAATATAGTGTCGTTAATTAGTATTCATCCTTAATGTTCTTGAAATTTTAAATCTTTTGGGGTATCTTCGAGGGGTGGGGTGTTGGACCCCCTACATTTAGAAGAGTTACACACCGGGGGTTGATAGTGTGGCGTGATGAGAGCGGTACCACCTGTACCACGATCGTTATCGTCAGAGGGGAGCTCAGGGGCCTGAGGACAGCCCCGCATGTCCTCTAATAGATATCTACTCGGAGATCCCCAAAATGTCCGGGACACGTGGAGGACGCGTAAGCAGACATTGTTAGGTTTTAGGGCAACAGAATAAAAGTTATAATTAAGATCTTATCGACTAAAATTAGGTGTTTCCAGATCTCACCGTGCGAAAGTAATGACTCTCCTACGATCGATGCAATACCTCTACGTACGTATAGCAGTTCATACGTCCGGCCTCTACCGCAATCCACACGAGCCAATGGCACATGAGTTCTTTCCGTCAAAGTCTCCACCCTACGGAGCCTCCTCCTTGCCTCTTACACCCATAGATTACGAAGAAGAGAGAGCTCTTTTGTGTCTCTTTTTATAGAGCGGAGAAGTGCCGTGCATGAGTATGAGAGAAAATACTTTTCTCTTCTTAGTCCCCTTTCTTGACCAACGCTAAGCCTCCTCATTTAGAGGAGCCATCCAAGCCACCCTTAGGGGGCTCATTTTGGGATTTTCCTTGTAGCCTTTCCTCTTTGGAGGGAGTGGTTTTTTCTCAAAAATTCCTCCTTGATCGGACTTCTGAAATTGCTAAATTCTATTATTTAATAGCTTATAAAAATTATAAATAATCTCTCTCGAAATCTATATTCCATAAATACCTTCATATCTTCCAAGTTCTTTTGTGTGTGACCCAGTAGGCTCATATCAAAATGTTCTGGATTGATGAACCATTAAATCTCCATTTAATGGTCATATCCATCTGTCGTCAAATCTCGAGTTAGATCAATAAGAATTAACTCCTTGATTGTTCTAAGACCCTTAAGTCCCTTGTCTTAACCACTTAAGAGCATCCATTGATTACAGCCAGGCACTTCAAAGATTGCCTCATAACCTCCAGATGATATCAGGAATATACATTCTATTGGTACCTTTCGATTATCAGTTACCGTGCAATTTATGTCCTACACTTATAATGTCTCAGATTGAATAGAAATGTCTGTACAGTTGATTTAATCCTTCCATGACTTATAGCCATCAAAAATCCTTTCTGATTCTATACACTACTCTGGTTAGAGACTTAATAAATATATATATATATATATATATATATATATATATATATATATATATATATATATATATATATATAATATATATATATATCATTGTATGAGGGTAAGTGATTCCATCTCGGCACTTAATTATCTTTGCATGAATCTCATCGTATCTAATAACCACATGCAACTGGACCTGTGTCTAAGGCCCATGGATATGTCATCAAGTCCAATCATCATGCATGCAAGATATCTTTGGTGACTCAAGTTTAAAGACCACTTGCACCACTGGGATCACGAATCAACTCAGAGATACATTCGTACTCAAGTGTTCTGTGCGGGTCAGTTCAACGAACTCATTCAACTATAATCTCAATTTAAGTGATCAATGAGATCAATCAACCTCATCTCATGAGTAGGTAGCATGTATAATAGTCTATCTGAAAACCAAGATGTCCATTCTCAATGGGTCCTTCGACTAGGAATATTTAGGACTTATGTTTATATAATGACAATCTCATTAGTCGTACTCCTTATGATTTTTGTCATTAACAACATAAATCCATGGAATTCATCATGTACTAAGAAGATAATGAATAAACTATGATGAATACAACATTCATTTATATTATATAAAGAGTGTTGACTGTGAGAACATCAGACACCGCATCTAGTAGACAGGAGGCCAAATGGGCTGTATTGGGCCCGTAGGCCTAGCGGACTGGAAATCACCTCCTCACTTGTCCCTCACTCTCAAGTCGGTCACAAGGAAACTAAGGACTTGAGAGTAGTGACGTGGACAAGAAATTAAGTCTCGTTGGCGCCAAGGAGACCACTTGATGAGACAACGCCATTAAGAGACACGTCGTAGGAGGCACGAGAGTAGCCATCGATTAGTCCTCGATACGAGTGCTAATGATGACACTGAAGGGTGGAGCGTCATCCTCAATATCCAGATTACCTTGAGTATGAACCCCTATTTTTGGTTTTGAATTTTGTGCTTACGTCTGCATTGAGATCTTCCCCCCTAAATAGGAAGGCAAAAGAAATAGCGGCCCTCCTACATTGACGAATCTCCCGAAGAGATCTTGCCCTTGCCATTCCCTCATCCTTCATATTGGCATCTTCTTCTCTGGTTTTGGTGACACCCTGCAGATAGGGATGGCCCAAGCGAAGAAAGGTGGTGGTCCAAGCCAGTGGAGTGCCAAAAAAGTCCAAGAGGTAATGGATCACAAGGGTTGTGTGAACGCTTCAACATCTCTAGCGAGTTTGAGGTCTCCTATCTATGCAAAGACCAAACGTATTTGAAGTACGAAGACTCCTAGCTGGGAGGTTTCGAGCTGACAGTAGCGAAAGCCAGGATGACGACGGAGGGGCCGACCAGGATGGTGACGATGGAGCCAACCAGGGCCGAACTGACCCCTGTAATTTTGTTTTGTTGTTTTTTTGTGTATCCTTTCTGTAATATGTAACTCCTTTTGGAAGTAAAATACATATTTCATGCATACTTTCTCCTCTGTTGTTTCTCTTGGGTGTCAAAGATGTTGTAGGAGTACTGGTAGGGCTCTGTAGCTAGAGAAGCCCACAATGAGGGAACCTGATCCTCCCCCCCACTCGTCGGTAGTCCAAGGAAGACAAATAGGATAGCCATAAACAAAATGTCTCTGAAAAGAGGTTTTCGATACAATGGCCCCATTCTAAGGTTATAAGTAATACGCCTTCAAATTGGAAAGTGTGCCAAGTTTGAAGTATGACTTTTCCGTCAACAACAGTTAACTTATAAGAGCCTTTTTTGAGGACTTGGGCGACCTTATAAGTCCTTCCCAATTTAGGGCTAACTTTCCCACTATTTGCTGAGGGTCTGAGGCCAAGCAGTGTCGGAGCAGAAGATCGCCTTCACAGAAGCAACGTTCTGCACTTATATAAGTGTAGATATAGAATACCCAGATCATGATACATGAAAAAAATGAGAAGAGAAATAAAATTAAAACCATAAAAAGTGACTTAATCTACTCACTGAATGGAATGATGGTGGTGATTCATGCTACCATTGCCATCCCATCTCTCCCGCTACGCCGACCTCTCTCCTGTACATTGCCCCCCACTGCTAGTCCCCCCCTGCCCCACACTGCCGAACCCCCTCCACACCCCCACACTGCCGAACCCCCCCCCCTACCCCACCCCTACACAGCCAGCCCCCCTCCCACCCCCACCATGCCCCCCACCCTCCAAGCCCCCCTCCCCCACTGTCGGGAACAACCCCCCCTCCCCCACACCGGTCGAGCCCCCCCTCCCACACCCCCACACATGAGCACACACATGGCAAAAGAGAGAGAGAGAGAGAGAGAGAGAGAGAGCACTTACCGACTAGTGGCAACTTCTCCGGATGGTGACGACATGGAGCTCCGACTGGCGGCAAGACCGATGCCGCGCAACACGGTGACGGGGAGCGACGATGGAGACCAGACGAGGTGGCAATGCCGACGACGACGGCGACGGCGACGCAGATGACGGCGGCGACGCGGACGACGATGACGTCGACAGGGCGTCTCGGCGGGGCGATCCTAGAGGGCGTCTCGGCACACGGTTGATGATCGAAAGGGAAGAGACAGAGTGAGAGAGGAGAAAAAAGAAGGGGAAGAAGAAAAAGGGCAGAAATAGCGTAATTCGATCACTATTCAGTCCCAAATCCTACGACATTCAGTGACTAAAACAATTCAGTCACAAATCAGTGGCAAACATGGGGATCAAATTGTGACCGACAATAATTCAGTCACAAAACCATGTACTGGCGCATTTAGGGATGAAATTCTGCGACCGAAATAATTTGGTCACAATTCGGTCTCCAATATAGAGATAGAGACCGAATTGTGACTAAAAGAATTCAGTCATAGAATTCTTCACCATAAACGTGCCAACTACATGGCTTAGTGACCGAATTATAGGTCAATCCAATTCGGCCTCTGTTTTGGAGATCAAATATTCGGTCACAATTTTGTCGCTAATTTGCCATTGAATTGTGACCGAATAGAATTTGGTTAAAAGGCAGGCACATTGTACAAAGATACATGATAAAGTACATAATCTCATATACATTTAAAAATTGCGTTGTCCCACTACTTAATTACATGTCTGAAAGAAAAGTATAGAAGTCTAGGGCATACCTCGAGATGTACAACAAGAGTCAAAGCTCCACAAACTGCTAGTGGTACATGTCTTCTCCATGAAACCACGCTCGCTAAACACTGAAATAGGGTGTAGGGGTGTTGAGCCTTACAAAATCCTAGGCTCAGCAGAGAACTCATCAAAACAACCCACAACATAATCCCATGTAAAAAAAGAGGTACCAAATAACACAAGTCCACTTGTTAACTCACATATAATCAAGTAAAAGGAAATGCATCGAAAGTTGTAACCTAAGCATGCTTTAATAATCAACATTATAACTAAATAATTTATTAACCATAAGTAAACAGCTAACTATCACAAACCCGTACAACTATTGGAAACACTATAACATAATAATTAACCAAAAGCACCCTGCTAACCTGAGGACTATTGAACAGAGCAAACTAAAAAGACCAACTGCTAACAGAACGTCAAAGAATTGCTGGACCAATTGTAGAACCAGGTGGTACTAAGCCACTATACTGCACACACACACCCTGGAATAAACCACAAAAACCCCAAGCTGAGTCGGAAGGAACGACACCACCACACAAGTCACGACTACTGGTTCATGACCCCAGTACCCGACTCGGACAAACCAACATGAAACCACCTCTCAGTCTTGCAGTCACGGACACAAGGTCCAACTGCGGCTTCACACTGCGTAAGTCAAAGAACTGTGGAGAACACCAACACCATACAACAAGCACACATGCTACACACCCATGCCTGACACCACCTCTACGGGTCCGAAGCCCACAGATTAGGCAAGTGGAAACACGGGACTAGGTGGAGACCGGTACGTCTACTGGTGTCCGACGTCCTCCAACTATGAGTCGCTACAAGCGGCTGAGCAGAGAACACTCGCATGCCAAGTTGCTGCCCCACTGTCGTCTTTCTCTCAGCCGAACGGGCTACTCAATAAACAAACAAGTGATAGTGTCCAGAAAGACGACATAGACCTCTACAATACACAAAGTACCAAGACAAATCTCGAGCTCACACGTGCTTGACTCACAAAGAACTTGGGGTACCCCACTAGAGAGGTATTTTAGAATAAGCACCGAACCACCAAATTCGGCAAACCACACAAGTCATACCGAACACATAATTAACACGCTGTTAAAACTTATATTCATAAATCATGATATTCCACTTCCTAAAATTTTGTATCATCGATTATCACATAACCTCCAACACAACTGCACACCAATACAAATATTAAACACATAAACCACAAAGGGATTGCAAGGATGAAAAGGACACCAAAGGGCCCATTTATAGAATCCGAAGAGAACCTCCGATGCCTAAGTTAATACCTATCTGATAGAAAGGAGAGGTTTTGATCAGTAGCGAAGTTTGCATACCTTGTGTTGAAGTTCAATCACATTGTATAGCCGGTCTTCGGACGCTTCATCTCCCCAGACTATAACAGCCCTTAAAAGGCTACAGTTAAGAGTCCAATAGACGTTTGAGATATTGTGGCATGAAAACCGCCTGAATCATGAGAGTGACTTTGCCAAACATTCGTTATGAAATAGTTACACACTCGGGTAGCTCAGATGTCTGGAGATAGCTGGTAAAACTCATGCACTGTTCTCGAATAGATATCTTCTCATAGATTCTCGAAATGTCAAGAGACACATGAAAGATGCATAAACAAACAGAAGAACAGAAATGAACCGAGTGGGGCTAGTGAATCGAAAATCACCCCCTCATACAGATATCTCTGTCACATATTGCAAACCCCAGGCACGCACAAAAATGTCAGACGACATGCAGCTAGAGACGGAAGAAGCTTCCTGTTCGTGTGTTTGTATATATATATATATACATACCAGTTAGCTAGCTAGGGTGCCCATATCGAACCAAGCACGTGCAATATTCTTCGTCACATGCATGCATGTCCTGTTCACGAAGACACCGTCTCCGAGAGGGCTGTTCGATTCGAAGTGAGCTCGACCGACCGACAATGAGACCGGAAACACGCTACCGCACACATGTGATGAAATGCCTTAATTTGTTCCACACAAATAACCATGTTATATATGTTAATTAGTTACACTCGTCCTCTTTTGAATATTGTGAGCAGGAAAACGTGATCAGAGGCACCAGCTAGCTATAGCCTAATAATTAATTTCCATGTGAACAAGTTTGTGCATGCGTTTGATAACCCCAGCTGCTTTGAACAGTTATAAAGCTGTACAGTACTATATAGCAAGCAGAGCGAGGACTCCAGTTCCATTACTATAAATATGTTTATTTCTCTAATTAGCTAGTGCATGTGTACCGAATTCCATATATCTCCTTTCAAAAGGATTGCGGGGAGGCGGGGCCAGTGTACACAGCAAAAGGTATATCTCTAAACTCTCATAGTGTATATATACTCTAGTCGTCACATGTAATTAATTTCTGTCACTTTTTGAGAGAAGAGTATTTGCCTCAAGGGGACTTTTTTTTATATGTTAGATTTTTTCTTTCAAGAAACTTCAAGACACACAAAAGATAGTGTGGAGGCATTTTTTCCTTGTTTGGGCGGAGCGGATCAGGCCTACACTGATAGAATGACGACGACGCCGGCGCAGACGAAGGTCCTGCACTCATCAGAAAAGATCAGGGGGTCCGGTGAAGACCGGGAAAAACCCTCCGATGCCTAAATCAATAAAAGACCTTTAGAAGGAGGAGGGCTTTAGTGTATAAGGCGTATGGTGTGTGGAATCGTCTCCCCCCGTATGATCCTATACCTGTCTTATATAGGTACAGAGGTGGACGCGAACGGGTGTAACGTCACTGGATCGTGCCTGGAAAGGCGCGTCGGTTGGTTTGCACAACGAGGGAGGTTATGCGTTGAGGCGCCGGTTGAGGAGCTGGGCAGTTAACGCACCACTTGATCGTGGGGCACGCACGATGGAGTTGTTGTAACTGCCATAGAGTAATGGAGGGCTGCTCAGCCTGGTTGCTGGAGAAAGACTCCGAGCAGGTAGCCTATCTTGTGAGGCAGGCCTGCTGATCGGTAGTCACACCCGCTGCTCGGCATCTGGTAACGAGAAGACTCTGTTCGGATGGAAGAGTCTTCGTCCGAACAGAGTGGTTGGCGCTCGGAGGCGAGTGCCGGATTCCGCGGGTACCTGACCGCATGAACTGGGTACGGATCCTTGAAGCCGTCCTTGAAACGCGGTGGCGCCTTGCGATTAGGCCACGTTTCATCTGCAAGCCTGGGCCGGGCCATGATTGGCCTAGTACATATGGTGGCTAGAAATAGCCACCACACTTGCCCCCCACGCTCTCGAGCGGTCCTGGGAACCGAAGCGATCGGGAGCGGCGGCTGGCTAGCGCGTCACGTTCGCTTAAATGCGGTATCGGCCCTGGAGATCCCGAACGGTCATATTGTACATTTCTTTGGGGACATCCTCAAACGCGGAGCCTTTGTGATGATTGCGAGAGTCGTTGTCGAAACCACGAACACCGCACGTTCCAGAGAACGGTCACGAATGATACCCCCAAGAGGTGACTGGGAGCGGGGTGAAGCATTGCTCCCGGCTCGCCCCGACTCTGCGCTCATATTTCCTTATAAAGGAGGAGAAGGGCGAAGGCGGGAGCCACGCCTTTCGAAATTCCTCCTTCCCTGCTTGAAACCTTCGTGCCCCCTTTAGGTTCTTCCGTCTCTTCCTCGCGCCTCTCCCGCTTGCTGTTCTTCTGTGCGACTTACGACGATGGAAGGCAGAGGGAAGCGGTTGCAGTCGCCGGCGCGAGCGGAGTTACCGTCGCGGCGTCGAGCGGACGGCGGTGCCGCCATTACAGTGGGCTCCGGGAGCACTTTCGGATCGGCGACGAATACGAGATCATTGATGCAAAGGAAGGAGAATCGTTCTTGGTGAACAAACTGGGTTGTCTCCCTCTCTCCGTTGATCATATGGAGGCAGGATTCCGGTTGCCGCTGCCGGAAGTGGCGAAGGTGCTTCTGAATTGCTGGGGCGTTTTGCCAATACAGTTGACGCCCAATACATGGAGTTACAATTTGTATCTTCGGCGTCATCTGTAGATCAAGCAGATCCGGGGCTCGGCGGATGTATTCCGAGCGCACTTCAAGCTTTCTGCTTCTCACGCCGTCAGGAGCGGACATCTACTACGCAAGCACCGAACAGATAGGATGCACATACAACTGTCCAACAAGTATCCCACAACAAAGGTTGGATGGACATGTTGTTCTTCGTTGCGCCGCCGGATGGTGCAGAGTGGGGATTCCCCACCGTTGTTCGCTCTGCGCGGAAGGACAGCTTTCCTAAGCGATCCAAGAGGCGAAGGCCTCAGATAGTCTTCTCCGGCAGTGTTACGAAGGCTAGTGACTGAGTTCTCATTGAAGCACGGCCTTAGTAGAAAGCGGAGGAAGGATGTGGGACTGTTAACTGTGGCAAGCACTACCTGAGTAGAACCGTGAGTAGGTGCGCGAACTCTGTCTATTTTTCCTTGTTGATTTGGTGATCCTGCTCTAACTTTCTCTTCCCTCCTTTTTTTGTGTGCAGCTGCTGCGGAGTGGAGGCTGGAAAGGATCTGGAGGTGAACGAGGACTTAGCCGAACGGATCCCCTTTCTGGCTCACATGGTATACGAGGGTGACGATGTGAGGCCGTTGTGCGAGTTTCCTCAGCTGTGAGGGTTAGCACTACGGTTACAACGGCACTGGTGGCGCCCCTCACTCGCCACCGATCCCACAGAAAGCGCACGGGTCCCTAAAAGGGCCCGAAAAGATTCGCTTGAAGAAGAAGGCCACCATGAAGGTGGTTTCCGCGGGAGCTCGGCCTTCGTTGCGGAGGGTGAAGGGGCGACCCATTCTTTCGCCTCTACGAAGAAGAGGCCGATGCTGCTGGATGGGGACGAGGAGGCGCGGACCAGCTCCGTGTTCGAAAAAAGAAGAAGCTGGTTCGTGCTGCCCCTCAACCCAACGAGGAGGCGTCCGAAGAGGAGGCTGATGAGGCGCAGTTGCTGCTGCGCAAGAAGCGTAAGGCTGTCGGACCAGCTGATCAGGAAGCGCCGCGGATACCCCTCGTGACCTGTCCGGAGGTCGCGCATGAGATGGCGACCGAGCTGGGGCTAGTCGTGGTGAGCGACGGGTCAGAAAGTTTTGCCGAGGAGCAGAGAGAGGTGCCCGTTCCTCGGGGCCCCAGCGAAGGTCGTGCAAGGGGTTTGCCCAAACAACGCGACGTCAAGCACTGAGGTCGCTGGAGACGATGCTGTGGAAACCTTTGCTCGAGGGGGCGAAGGTAATGAAGAGATCCCTGCTGCTCGGGAGGGATCTTTCCCCGCGCTGCGAGGTTTCAGAGGGGGTCATCCCCGAGGAGGTAGCTGATTCGGCCGTAGAGGTCCATCCATCCGGGGGGACGACCCCCTCAGGAGGGAGTTGCTGAAGTTGTTGTGGCCCTCCTACCCCCCACGAAGATGGTTACGGCGGTGGAAATGCCGTCAACCATTTTGGGGTCCACAGTAATTGCAGGTGCCGCGCAAGGGACCGAGGAGGTGGCCCTGGCGACAGAAGGTCGCAAGGAAGTTGCCAACGCTGGTGAAAGGGAAGGAACCTCGATCGAGCAACCCATCACTGCTGAGGGGGTCGTTAGTTCCGGGGAGGCCTGAGACCTCTTTCCGCGGTGCTGAAGGGGTTGTCGTCCGAGCTCCCCTCGCAGGCGATGCTGGAAGCTACGCTGGGAAGGCTGAGAGCGACGCTCCAAGGGTTCTACCCCCGTGCCCATCCGCGTCCTATCTAGATAGGATGGCACGGTGTCAGGATTTGAGCCCGGAGAAGACCCTCGAGCATTCCAACGCGGCTTACCGCCCAGGGCCCCTCTCCGAACATGATGACCGACGACAACGTTGATGTGGGGGCTCTGGTGGATGGAGTCATGAGGTTAATGGGCCTTTTGAAGAGGTTGGCCTCGCGCACCCAGAACCAGAAGCAGATGTGGGAGGCAGAGAAATGGCCTTCTGCGATGATCTGGTCCTTAAGCATCGGGCTCGTGAGGCTGAACTTCTTGAGGAGGTAAAAAAACCTCAAAGATGCCCTCCGAGCGTCTGAACTCAATTTGACCGTTGCTCGGGCCGAAAAGGAAGCCATCACAAAGGTGCTAACTGAAGCCCGGGCCCAAGCAGTGGCAGAATATAAAGAGGGTCCTGACTTCAAAAAGGACCTGGAACAGTTCGGCGCCCGCTGCATAAAGTGGGCCTAGATGCAGGGAAGGAGCTCGGGGAGAGGTTGTCTTGGAAGGAGCGTGCCCAGAAGGCTTTTGAGGCCGCTGTGAGGGAGTGTCGGCGACGTACCCAGGACCCGCAGCTGGATGGGGTGTGTTTTGCACAATTCCATTCAGGGCGTATGCCCCCACTGATGACGGGGCTGGTACCTCTAAGCAGAATCCTTAGATGTTCCTCTCCTTTTTGTTCGGTAGCTCGGCCGAAACGAGCTTAATGTAGAAATCCGAATGGATCCTTTTCTTCTATCTCCTTGCTTGTGAGTGTTCCGCCTGAACGGAGTTCGTTGGTTGCTTAGAAGCGTTCGCCATTCTGCATAATTGCTAAGGACTGTTGTGTTCTAACCAGGGGTGCTTGCAGAACGCCTTCACACTAGGAGATGTCGCAACATTCTTGTGAGCCAAAGGTATTGGGATAATGATGTTTTGCACTTTGTCTTTGACCAACCAAAGAACTGGTAGGGAGAGGTAGAATGCCAATCAGAAGCCTTTACAAATGATAAGTCTTCAAATTGGATACATGCCAGGTTCTGGGTAAGGCCTCGCCACCAGTGTGGTCAGCTTGTATGAGCATTTCCCAAGGACTTGCGTGACCTGATAAGGTCCTTCCCATTTTGGGGCGAGCTTGCCGACCGCCTCTTCGGGGATCCGAAGCCGAGCAGCGGCGTAGAACTAAATCTCCCACATTGAAGTGCCTCTCCCGAACTCGTGCGTTGTAATATTGCGTGAGTCGTTGCTGATAAGAAACGAGACGAATGTTGGCGTCGTTCTTCCGTTCGCCAAGCATGTCCAAATTTTCCCGAAGAGCATGGTTGTTGGCGGCTTCATCGAAGTGGGTTGTTCGGATAGTGGGGAGAGCTACTTCCAGAGTTACAACGCTTCTGAGCCGTAGGCCAAGTGGAAAGGCGTTTCTTCTGTTGCTACCCGAGCAGTAGTCCGGTGGCACCATAGCACGTTGGGGAGCTCGTCAATCCACGAGCCCCCTGCTGCCTCTACTCTTGTGCGAATCCCGTGTAGCAGTGTCTGGTTGGCGTTTTTCCACCAACCGTTTGCTTGTGGATGCGCCACAGAAGTGAAGTGGTTGTAAATCCCGAGCTCGGTACACTTTTGTTTGAAGAAGGTGCTGTCGAACTGTTTCCCGTTGTCGGAGGTGATCACCCTTGGGATACCGAACCGGCAAAGGAGGTTCTTCCAGACGAACTTCCAGGCTGCCTGTTCGGTGATCGCGGCGACGGGTTCGGCTTCGATCTACTTGGTGAAGTAGTCGATGGCACGAGCAGAAACTTCTTCCGACCTTGGGCCTCTGGAAGGGACCCAAAATGTCGATGCCATCTAGAAAAAGGGCGCGGTTCGAACAGGTATGAAGCTGCTCGTGCGGGGTTGCTTGATGAGCTGTCCGAACTTCTGACATTCTGGGCACCTCCTAGCAAAGGACATACAGTCCTTTTGCAGCGAAGGCCACCAGAACCCTGCTCGAATGATGCTGCGTGCTAGCGTTCTGCCCCCTAAGTGACTTCCACATAGCCCCTCATGAACCTCTTCGATAGCCCCGTGAGCCTCTTCGGGGCTGAGGCACCGTAAGAGAGGTCTTGAGAGGGATTGCCGGTATATTTTGCCTTCCACAAGGGTGAAACGCTGAGCACGCATTCTAATTTTGCGAGCTTCGCCTTGCTCGGCGGAAGCTCTCCCCGAAGTAGGTAAGCGAGAAGAGGGTCCATCCAGCTCTGAGTTGGTGGGCCTAACTCCACGGCTGCTACGTCTACTTCGGTGCTTGTGAGGCGAGCTCCTCAATGAATACGGAGCGAGAAGGGGTGATGTCACCGGAGGATGCCAACTTGGCCAGTGCATCTGCTCGGCATTCTGCTCTCGTCGGGGGACGTGTAAGACTTCGAAGTAAAGGAGGCCCTTTGCTCGGTTCTTGACCTGTTGGAGGTATTGGGCCATGCGAGGCTCCCTTGCTTCGAACTGCCCGTTTACTTGGCTAGCAACCAACTGGGAGTCACTGAAGACCCTCAGCCGGAGGGCTCCAAGATGTCTGGCCATACGGATGCCGACAGCACTGCTTCGTATTCGGCGACATTATTGGAGGCCGCAAAGCGGAACTGGGGCATACTGGAACTCTAACCCTTCTGGGGAGTGAGGACCAAACCTGCTCCGCTCCCGTGACATAAGAGGACCCGTCCACTAGAGCTCCAGAGGGGTTCGTCAGCCAGTGGCGGGTCCTGCTCGGTAGGGAGAGTGCATTCCGCGATAAAGTCTGCCAATGCCTGTGCTTTGATTCTGTCCTTGGCGGAAGCTGATGTCAAACTCACCTAACTCTATGGCCCATTTGACGAGCTGCCAGAAGCCCTCTGTCCTGAAGGATAGACTTCAATGGTTGTTGGTGAGGACTGTCCTGAATGGGCCTGAAAATAAGGCCTGAGCTTCCGAGCAGACGTGACCAAGGCTAGGCTAGTTTCTCTGCTCGAGTACCTCCTTTTCCAGCTTCTTGGAGGACCCCTGCTTATGTAGTAGAAACGGATGCTGTGCCGCTCCTTCTTCCCTGATTAACACTGCGCTGATGGAGTGTTCGTAAACAGAAAGGTATACGAACAGGGGTTCCCCGAGCACAGGCTTTGAGAGAACAGGGGGGGGGGGGGCTGCCAAATAGCCTTCAGCTCGGTGAAGGCGAACTCCTCGCACTCCTTAGTCCACCGTACTTGCCCCCTTTTGTTTCGAGTGCTTTTAGGGCCTCGAAGCAACTTGAAGAAGTTAAAACTTCTTTCTGCTGCGCTGCTCGGAACATGAACCGGTTTTAGTGCAGCCAGACGCCCAGTCAAACGTTGGACGTCGCGCACTGTCTTAGGACTGCTCATCTCTAGTATAGCTTGGATTTTTTCCTGTTTGCCTCTATCCCTCTATTTGAAATGAGGAAGCCGAGGAACTTGCCCGAACGAACACCAAACGCACACTTGGAGGGATTGAGCATCATATTGTACTTCCGCAAGGTTGCGAATGCTTCTTTGAGGTCGGAGATGTGGTCAGTGTTTGGAAGAGTCTTGACCAGCATATCATCGACGTAGACTTCCATGTTGCGCCCGATCTGCTGTTCGAACATCTTGTTGACCAGGCGCTGGTATGTCGCGCCAGCGTTCTTTAGACCGAAGGGCATCCTGGTGAAACATTACAGCCCTAGGTCTGTGACGAACGTTGTGGCGTCTTGATCCGGAGGGTACATACTGATCTGGTGTAACCAGAGTAAGCATCCAAGAAGCTGAGGAGCTCGTGCCCGGAAGTAGCGTCTACTAGCTGGTCGATGCGTGGCAAAGGGAAATATCCTTGGGTGTTGCCTTTTTGAGATATCCTTGTAGTCTACGCACACACGCCATTTACCATTGGCCTTGCGTACGAGGACCACGTTGGAAATCCACCTTGGATATTGGGCTTCTCGGAGGAGTTCAACAGATCGACTTTTGACGACGTGATTTTGGATCGCGGTCTGCCGTTCCCGGTTCACTGGTCGTCTCTTCTGCTGCACTGGCGGGACCCGCGGATCCAGACGGAGGCCGTGCATCATTACTTCTGGGGAAATGCCCGGAAGTTCGTCGTCGGTCCATGCGAACACGTCAAGGTTGGCTAGAAAAAAGGCCTCGTAGCGTTGCCGTTCGGCCTCTGCTAATAGGGCGCCAATGTAGAGGACGTGTTCAGGGTTCTCGTCTACTTGTACGGGAAGTAGATCTTCAGCAGGCGTTCCTCGGCTAGTGGAGGGCTGATTGGTGGATGGCGGAACTTGGTGCGGCGTTGCGAGCGGTTGCTTGTCTCTTAAAGAGAGAACATAGCATCGTCGAGACTCACGCTGACATCTGAGCACCTCGCCTATCCCGCTTGCGTTGGAAACTTCATCTTTTGCTGAAGAGATAAGGTACTGCTCTGATTCTTCCGATCAGGCCTCTGCCAAGGATGGTGTTGTAGCCTGACATGTTATCAATGACCAAGAAGTCAACCACCTTGGTCGCAGCCCTCGGAGCGTCCCTAAAGTGATCGGGAGGCGAACCCTTCCTATGGGCTGCAACTGAAAAACCCCGAAAAGCGAATAGGGGCGACTCCACCGGGGTAAGCTGGTCGGTCTTAAGACCCATAAGCACAAAACAATCATAAGCCAGACGTCGGGGCGCTTCCATTATCCACCAAAATCCGACGCACATTACTGGGTTGATGGTGGCCGAAACGACCAGCGCATCATGTGCGGGGTGGCAACCCCTACAAGGTCTTCATCTGAGAAGGTTATAACCTCCTCGGATGGGGTGCGTGCAGGAATGGTTGATATGGAGCATGCCTAGGCGCCGACGGCCTGTCACTCACGACATGCACTCGCCTCGCGTAGTCGCGTCGGCTTCGAGTGCTTTCTCCGCCCGCGCCGAGGGCCTCGCCCGGATCACATTGATTTCTTGCCCGTTGGGCTCGTTGTTGATCGGCTGCTCGGGAGTTCGCTCTCGGCGTCTAGGCGTTCTTCTTCATTCCGGCGCACATATCCCTGAGGTAGCCGCGCTTGATAAGGTCTTCAATTTCTCGTCCTTAACTGACGGCATTCGGAGGTGTCGTGGCCGTGGTCGCGATGAAAGCGACACTACTTCGTCTGGTCGCGCCTCCGGGGGTCGGCGCATCCTTTTGTGGCCATCGAACATATGTTCGTTTGATCTCTGCCAGGATATGCTCGGGCGCCACGGTAGGGGGGTGTAGTTGGTGAGGGACGGGGGTGTCGGCGCGTGAGTCGCCGTTGCGCCGTCCTTTTCTTCCAGTCACGGTCAGAGCCGTTGTCAGACGGTCTCTTCTTGTCCGTCTGTTCCCCCTGTTTTGCTCGGCTTGCGGCCAAGCTTTCTTCGCACGCTGCATGGCTTTGTGCGATAGAAAGCAGCTCGGCAAGGGTAGCAGGCTGCTGGACGCCAAGAGTCCTCTGCAAGAAGCCGTCGCGAGTGTCTTGAATGAGGGCACTGGTGGCTAGAGGAACGCCCAGGTGCGGAATGCGAAGTGCTTCGGTCCGGAACCTCTTAACGAAGTCCCAGAGCACTTCCCCCCTTTTTCTGGCGAATGGCCAGAAGGGAAGCCGCCGTACGCGGTTGTGATCGCCCTCCAAGGAAGTTGTCCCGAAAGGACTTCTTCAATTGGCGGAATGTGGAGATGGAACTCGCTGGTAGAGGCTCAAACCAGGCTCTGGCAGTCTCCTTGAGAGTCGCTGGGAAGGCTCAGCACTTGGCCGCATCTGATGCTCCGTGGAACACCATGTGCGACTCGAAGCCGTGAATGTGGTCGGCAGGGTCGGTGGTGCCATCGTATGGCGCAATTGTAGGCAGAGGAAGCTTGGGAGGGACCCGGGCTTCCAGGATCTCCCCACTGAAAGGGGAGCGGAAGTCCAGGTCATCTTCCACGGGGCTTTTCCCTCTGCACCTGGACCATTGCGTCCACGCGACGCTCCAGGTCAACCACACGGCGGAGGCGCCTGGCGAGCTCCTGTTCGGAATGGGCAGAAGCTGCTGGGCCGGACCCGTGGGAGTTGGCTCCCATTACCGAGCACGGCGGATGGGGGACCACAACAGAGCGGCGGGGAGAGCGACCTCGACGCTCCGATGCTCGCTCCTCGGACGGGGCTCGGTGCGACCGATGCGGCGAGTCCGCCTGCTGCTCCTGAGGGGCAGGAAGAATGCGAGAGCGTCGTTGTGACGACTCTGCCTGCCATTCCGTAACAGGGAAACCGCCGGGGCTAGTAGTCCCGCCAACTGGGCTTGTAGGGTCAAGCAGATGCCTGTCAATTGTTCATCTGTCCCCGAGTTCAGCCCTCTCCAGGCAGTTGCCGGTACGACGGCCGCCGGAGCAGGGACGTCGTTGTGGCGTCTGCAGGGGCGATGTTGACATCAATTGGAGGGGACCGACGGTGAGATCCAGCTCGCGACTGGTGGGATCTCGTCGCCCTGCTCCCCATGTTCTGGTAAGAGGATCGTCCGCGAGCCATGGCAATGTCGTTCCCACAGACGACGCCAAAAGTGTGGAGGCTTTTTTCCTTGTTTGGGCCGGAGCGGATCAGGCCTACACTGAAGTAGGGATGACGACGGACACCGCGCAGACGAAGGTCCTGCAATCACCAGAAAAGATTAGGGGGGCCCGGTGAAGCGGGGAAAACCCTCCGATGCCTAAGTCAGTGAAAGACCTTTAGAAGGAGGAGGGCTTTAGTGTATAAGGCGTATGGTGTGTGGAATCGTCTCCCCCCGTAATGATCCTATACCTGTCTTATATAGGTACAAGCGGACGCGAACGGGGGTAACGTCACTGGAACGTGCCTGGAAAGGCGTGTCGATTGGTTTGCACAACGAGGGAGGTTATGCGTTGAGACGCCGTTGGGAGCTGGGCAGTTAACGCACCACTTGAATCGTGGGGCGCGCACGATGGAGTCGTTGTAACTGCCATAGAGTAATGAGGGCTGCTCATCCTGGTTGCGGGAGAAGACTCCGAGCAGGTACCTATCTTGTGAGGCAGGCCTGCTGATCGGTAGTCACACCTGCTGCTCGGATCTTGGTAATGAGAAGACTCTGTTCGGATGGAAAGCTTCGTCCGAACAGAGTGGTTGGCCTCGGAGGCGAGTGCCGGATTCCGCGGGTACCTGACCGCATGAACTGGGTACGGATCTTTGAAGCCGTCCTTGAACGCGCGGTGGCGCCTTGCGATTAGCCACGTTTCATCTGCAAACCTGGGCTTGGCCATGATGGGCCTAGTACATAATGGTGGCTAGAAATAGCCACCCCAATTATATATATATATATATATATATATATATATATATAGTACCTTACACAAGATTAAGTGCACTTCAAAACACACTATAAAAACTCTGCCCCCGTAGCGAAGTGGACAGGGTTTGGTGGTGAGTACGGGAGATCCGTTTTAGAGTTTCAGAAATGGCTACATTCTGGGACTTTTCTCTAAGAACGTAGAATCATACAGAGCATTCTTTGTGAAAAGTGAAAAGTTTTATAAAGACTAATTAAAAAAATTTTACCTCATCAGATCTCCATCATATGCTCAACCGCACAAGAAGAAAGGGAGTAGAAGGTTTGTAGGCAAGTGGGCAAGGCAAAAAATTTATAGGTGTAAAATAACATGAAAAATCATTTTCCACTCCATCATAAATAAAACACTTAAATTACATCCATATACAAGGGCGGACCTGGTTCATTTTCAGCGGGGTCCTATGATTGCACTGAACTTTGAAAATTCTTCAAATAGACAACAATTTATTGTGTAAATAATTTGAAGCAAGGTTTGAGAACACAGGACCGGCCACCCAAAATTTATCCGCATACAGATCACATCCGACCCCAACTTTGGCCAAGTCAAGTTTTCTATAGAAAATCTGGTCAAATCGCCCTATTCAAGGGATCGGCCGTGACAGAGGATCGGCGTGGGCGTACGGTAAAAAAATCCAGCTAGATCGGCCGATCCGTGTTGATCCGTTATTAGAGATCATTGTTCTTCTAAAAGTAAAATATTTAATATCTAAAACGTCGTATAAATGATTTGTTCGAACCGTCGAGTTAATATTGTTTTATGGACAGTGCTCTACTATGTGAGGTCCACAACAGGGGTGCTGCTCAATGAAGTAGCACCAACTGAGAAACTCGGACGTCCAGACGCATAACATTTCCCTTCCTAAAACTTAAGTATTGAGGTAGGATATTACTTTCTTTTTAAAATCACTTTATTTTTTTTGTAAAATTTAACGTTGATCTTAAGTCACTAGTAATTTTAGTTAGGTTGAGGGTCTCTCCACACTCCCTCTTGAATACTCACACGTCTATCCACCCTATAATAACACTTCTACTTTTATAAGATCGACGTCCGTTCATGCGCGAGAGAGGGAGAGGTATTGATACGCCATATCAGATCGACAAAGATTGAACTCCAACACCATTTATTAAGAATCATTGTCTTTCCACAAAATTAATTATACATTGAAATAAGAGATTTTTTCTTTTAAAGTGTCCAATTCTTATGAAATTCAATATGAGATTAAAGTCACTAATAACTTTAGTTGGATGAAGTCACACACTCTCTCTTCCGCCCTCACACTCCCTCTTAGATGCTCAACAACCCCCCCCCCCCCCCAACATCCGAGCTGAGTTTTGAAACCTTCATTTGAAGTTAGGCAAACATGTATTAATGGTGACCTCATTGGGTTGAATCGGACCCCTAAGACTTAGATCTAGGACCGTATAATTAGACACAATTTTTGTATCCTGTCACTGTACATATACATTAATTTGTAAGCAAGTGGCACGGTACTAACATGTGATTAGCACAACCGTGAGGATGACCGTACAGGTATATTTTTTATATATTTCCGACACGTAATGGTCAGGACAATGACTTCAAACCTAACGAACAAACGTTCATGATATGAACTTCACGGCATGCATGTTCTTACGCGGAAAAAAAATCACTATTTAATTACCCTACGTGTCCATCCCCAACAGATCCACCATTAATCTGATTCGAGTATTCTTTAAAAAAAAATTCTAGCCTGTCAACTTCATTGTTATTTTTCTCACATATCTTTCTTCACATTGCAGGGGTGGAGAGGCACTGACTTCTCAGCGGCCATTGGCCCTGTGGACGGGCGGTGAGAGCCGATTGAGAAGGGAAATTAAGAAAAAAGAAAAAAGGTACTTGATCCTAATGGCTGATCCAGATTTTACCAAGGCATATTGGCAAAGCTTTGGTCTTATTTGTGTGCTGCTTTTTTCGCCATCGGCGAGAAGAGGTAAGTCAGCTCTTGGCTTTAATAAAAAAAACACAGTGCTTCTTCTTTTGTTCCCCCAATTATCTGTGTGCGTATATTGTCTTTAAAAAATATGAGTAAGAGTGGTTTTTTTAATTCTTAATTTTTTTGGAGCATTCTTTATCTTATCTTAGAGGCCCGGAAACAATTTAACAGAAAAATCGTGTTACCACCTTTCCCTGAATATATATATATATATTATATATATATATATATATAAAAACAAACTTACTTAATAATGTGTTAATCTGCACGAGTGCATGGGACGAAAAATCCCCAGAGAGCGCGCGGAATTAACGCCCACGGTGCTGGCCTGGGCACATAACTGCGTTGCTCAGCTTCAGTTACGTGCCTAGCTAGCTAGCACCAATTAAAGTGGGCAGTTTGTTGATCAAGGCCCAGCTTTGATCAAAAGAACGTTCATAAAATTAATAATTATTGTTAAATAATGTCACAAATAGAGAGAGTATATATTAATATTAAAAATGTATAGAAAATTTTCTTCCTTTTTTTTCCCACTACGTACCGTTGCTGTGAATTATGGGCAACGTACACCGCAAGAAGATAGAGAGTAGTAATAAGCAACATTATTAATTCCTGTTGCATCATACGTACTATACATATAATTTCATGCATGCAGCAGCGGGAGGGGTGCTGCCACCAGCAGTTGATGATCAGAAGGAAATGGTACATGACCTTCCTCCTCCAGAGTTGGCACGGATGAGCTTCAACGTCGTTGCAGTGAGCAGCAGCAGTGATGGCCCTCGATCGGTGGGAACAACATTCTCTCAGGGCTTCATGCAGGATCAGCTCAATGCTGGATCCAACGCAGTACAGCTCTCAGCAGCTGGCACGACGGCGGCGGTGGGTGATCTGGTAGCGTGCAGGCGACCCATGGTGGAGATAATCGCGCTCATCATGGACGACATCGACGGCGAGGATCCCGGGAACCTCTACGGCCGCGTGGAAGTCACGGACGTGGAGGGTCGCCAGTCCATCTACTTTCGAGACGATCAACACTGGGAATACATGTACCCGGGCAAGCCCGCCTCACTCACCGGCCCGCCTAGACCCATCTCAGCCAAGGGCACCGTCACCGTCCATCTCAACCTCTGGGATGCCGACTTCTCCGCCGGCAACTCTAACGACCACATCATTGAGAAGACGTTCGACATCTGGGGCGGCGCCGCCATGAAAAAGGAGGAGTACGGCAAGCGCCAAAGCGTGAAGGTTCCCGGGGCTCGTGGTGCTGCTACGCTCGAGTACATGGTGTTGTGCGACGCCGTGGCGGCCAAGATCGACGCCACACTGATCCGAGGGAACGACGGGGTCGAAGACGAAGTCTTTGGGCAAATTGGCGCTCGGATCGCTGATACTGAGCTTGAAAGTTTGGTCTTCAACAGGGCGAGGGACAATTACACTTCTTTGAGGTACAACGTGGCCATCCCGTTGTCGAGAACCCTGGTGGCGGTGCCGTCCTCCACCTACCTCCAACTTGTCGCCAAACTCTATGATCGCGATTTCACCAGTGAAGACGACGAGATTATTGCCGGGTGCGCCTACTTCCCAGCTAAAGCTACTGGAACACAGAGAAAACGTATCACCGCCGACTCTGGTGAGATCGAGGTCAAGGTCACTTGGATTTGACTATATATATGTATATATAATAATCCGTCCGAGCGGGCTGGGTGCAGAGAGCTCCATCGTTAAATAGTTAAATATTAAGTTACCACGTACCTTATAAATATAAATCCAGTGCTAGCTAAGCTAGCTGGATATCTGTGATGGTGGCCCTGCCTCTGCATGCATGCTGAGAGGTAGCATGCATGCAGCAAGGAATAAGAAATTATGAGATTCACACGTATGTATGCATGTATGGTTGTAGGATATATATATGTTGGTGTCTAAATACTGGGGTTATCTTTTAAAATAGCACAGTTTGAAATTTTTTAAGAAAAATAGTACGTTAAAAAATAAATTCACAATGTAGCACACTTTGCACAGTGAACACTTTTGTGTTCAAAAAATAATAAAGTAAGAAGTCAGCATCGCGCTATACGACTTGAAAGTCGTATGAAGCGCAAGTCGGATGCGCCTCATACGACTTCCAAGTCGTATGGGCGGCGTACGACTTCCCTAAAAAAAAAAAAAAGCGCGAAGGGGCGACGCGGGAAGCAGGGAGGAAGTCGTACAATGGCAGTCCAACTTGCAAGTCGGACTGCCATTATACGACTTGCCCCTGGAAGAAAAAAAAAGCGCGAAGGCGCGAAGAAGGGACGCGGGGAAGCCAGGGAGCAAGTCGGTAGAGGGCATCCGACTTGCTCCTTCGCCCCCCAAAAAAAAAGTTAAAAAAATCCTCCCAGACAGCGCCGACTTACTTCTTTGGCTAAAAATCACCTAAAATACAAATTTTATAAGCTTTCACAATTGTAAATCAATCACATATGACTCATAATATCATGAAAAAATAATATTTGCACAATCACAAACATTCATTGCACAATCACAAACTTCATAATATGAACATAACAATTTGTACATATTTAACCACTCAAGATTTACAATGTCTCCAAATATTCATGTACATTGTCTGAAAATTTTCATAACTTGTTCACCACAATCAACGTTTCTTCTTTGTTAACACGCGTTTTCCTCGACCTCTAATCAATCGCCGCTCTGTCTCATCGTTGCCTTCATCTTCTTCTTCTATATGCGGGTAAGTTGAGTGCCTTCATCATGTATATGTACTCCGCCAAGAATGTGTGGTGGAGGTGTCGGTACACAATGGAGTTAGTGCATCTAAAACACCGGAATGTTATGTCCATTGCCCCATTTGAACATCCATTTGAGAAATACCACAAGACTGAACATCATATACATTTGGCCATGGTTCTGATGTCCAAGGATGTGCCATGTATTTGGACCTCCTGAGCTTTCTCCTGGAGTATATTCCGCACCAGATGAAATCGAAGGTTGCTCCATATTCTGGAAGCTTTATCCGAAGCTTACTCGATGTGTCTTCTTGGAGTTTTAAAATCTCATTCTTCACATCCAAATAAGATGCTTCCGGATTTGTTTATAACAATTCTCTTGTGCGGAACGTTACGTCTACCTAAAAAAATGAACATTTAAGTATAACAAAATTTTCTATAAAGGACAAAAAATGAATGATTACTTACTAATGCACGCTCAATGGGTCCCCTCGGACAATACTCCGTTGGTGGCTCCTTCGAGAATGGTGTCAAATAAAGATTTGACTGTTGCCCATACCATTGATGCCATTGACTTTATTGGCAAACAAATCTCCAACATGAAGTTCTTCATTTGACTATATGTTATACACATTCAAATTATCCACTTGAACATTTGTCGTATGCATCCATTCTGTCTCTTCATTCTCAATGAAGTATTCATTAGCTACGGCATTATCTACCCAATTCGTCATTCTCGTGAGACACATTCATTTACAAACCTGCAAACTATCAGTCATAGGTCTACTCACATCTGTATCATCATTTACATCATCGTCAGATAAGCTTTGAATATTGTCATTATCATCATCACCATCACTCTCACTATTTTCTAAGACTTCATCATTCATAATTGGAGCATCGTGCAACTCAAAATTTTCATTGACATTGTGACTTGGTCCAGCCTCATTCATAGCAGACCATGGATAACTAGACGAGAAACTTAACAACTGGTTCATACTTCCTTCACAACGAGACCTACTACAGTGAACAAATTTTGTAACTTTTTAGTTTCAGACTAAATTAACAAAAATGTATTTATACTATGATATAACACTTACGAAGGATGTACATCTCTTTGATCATCTGAAGGAAGACACACATTAATGTCCAATTGTCCATCGCATGTGTCGGTGTACTTGGGACCACATCCGATTGAGAATTAATATTCTCGTCGTAATTGGACGTGTGGGTACTTCATAACCCATTGATGTTGTCAGTGAAGATGATGGTCTAAATGTCGCATTCTGTGTCATTTTTCTACAAAGACAGTCAATGGTGCAGAGACATACAACTCTAGATAGCATTATAGAAACATTTTTCTTCATCATCAACTTCAATAGAAAAACCATCATTATTGGGGACTTTCACATGAATTTTCAACTCATACTCAAGAGAATTAATCTTTGTTACACGATAAATTACACTCTTGAGTTCATTGAACGAACAACGTAAAGATACCCTAATAATTGTTTCATTACCTCCTCCTCATATATAGCCCTCTACTATTTTTAGAAAATCTTCCATTATAAAGAATGACCATAAATATTTTGTAGATGACATCTTATTATTAATAGATGTCACACCTGCAAAATCATAGTAAATAACTAATTGTATCAATATTTTACAATATTATTTTTTTTAATAATAAAAATTCAATAAAGATCACATTTATAATGCAAAAAAATAAATAACAAAATTATAGTAGCTAAATATTTCAATAACAATAATTTTAACATTAAAATTTTAAAATTCCGTTCAAAATCATTGCAATAGTAATAATTTAATATTAAAATTTAAAAAATCTTTGTAGCCCAAAGGGGAATACAATGTGGAACGAGGTGGGGGAGGGCTCGAACAATGCTTCATCGCGAGTGAAGGTATGGGAGATGTGGAAGGAAGTGGGGTGATGGTGGAGGTGGGTTTGGACTCTAACGGTCGGAGATGTGGAGATTTGGGGAGAGAAAGTGGGGACCAAAGGAAGGAGACATGAGATGTGGGGAGAGGTGGGGACAAGGAAGGAGATGTGGGGAGAGGTGGGGACAATGAAGGAGACATGGGGGACAAATAAGCAATGTAGGAGGGGAAGGAGACTTAACAAAAAAATTTCAATACCGCCAGGTCGCTGCCCCTTCGGATCGCCGCCGGCCGCCCTCCTCGCCGTCGCACGCTGCCCTCCCTCGCACACCGCCGCACAGGAAGCTTCCTCCGCCGCTTGGAAGGGGAAAGGGAGAATGGGAAAGGTGGGGGAAAGGAATGCGTGGGTGGGTCACGAGTGGGCTGGGGTGAGCGGGGGTAGTAACTACAAGTCGGCAGCGCACCCGCCGACTTGCAAGTCGGCAGGCGCGCCACCGACTTGTTTTCTTTATATTATTATTTTTTAAAGGAACGTTTTTGACCGGTTGACCGGTCAAAATGTGCTACATTATGAATTTATTTTTTTATCCTGCCATTCTCCTTAAGAAAATTTCAAACCATATTATTTAAAAAAAACCCCTAAATACTGTTACGTTACTAATTATTATATATATATAATAATAGTTATATTATTATACATGCATCAAATATATATATATATATATATACTTCTGTCGTGCAACACCAACTGCTCCATAGACGGACCTAAAAATTTCTTCTAGTGGAGTCACTTGTTGCAGCGAAGTGATATATAAAAATTACTTCAACTAGATTGCCGGCCGTACGTGTAGATTTACCTCAGCTTGCAGCGACCAAACTGCGGCCCAGTGCTCGATCCTCCTCCTAATTTTGAGAAAAAGGTTACTGTCCGTTGGTGGGCGCACGGGCAGCAAATAATTCATGTCTTTTGTGGCCTCGTATACCTTCTCTTGCGTACGTTGACGTGAATAGTATATATAATTGCTACTTTGGATTAACCAACCCAACTAATAAAATGTTATGTAAGCTGCAGATCACGAAACAAATGGTATATAACTGAATTCTTTTGGACCTGCGGTTTATCCAAAATGATCTCCACATCGTATATAATTGCATCCCCACATCTCGTATAGGGACCGTCCAATTCACAACAGCAACCAATATACTTCATATATGGGATGAGAAATGTTTAAAATTTGTATGAATATATTCGTTCGATATGAATCATATATCGATGTATATATGAGAGGTCCCACCATCATATACTTCTTCACAGTGTGGGTGATTCATGTTTGTCAGAGACCGATGGGCTACTACTTCACTTAGAGCATCGAGTTATGGGCCTCGATCTCGGGCCGACTAAAGTCCAAGCCCATGTATGCATTTCGCCTGTATTATGTGGCTGTTCGTTTTGGTTGGGTTGGGCCTGCCAATTTTTATTTCCTGGGCTGGCTAAACTGGTTCAATCGAGTGCTCTTGAAACCCCCAATTTATCTGTTATCCAAGACTATTAAATAACATTCTTTCAATATTTTTCCATACAAAGTAAGACCTATTTTAATAATAAGATAAGTTTGGATAAACATCAGTTATCAGATAATTTGATATATAATACAGATAGTTTTATCAAGACTTTATTACCAATAAATATTGATAAATTCTAATAACTCCATCTCACGCTCTTAGATCTAATAACAAATTATCTACTTTGATAATTTTATTTGTCAAATAAAAAACTTTAATTATAAGCAGTATCACGAATAAATTATTTGATTATGAAAAGGGGGGTCTAAAACTTCGGATAAATTTATATGCCGGGTTTTCAACAGTCTCTTGCAATTTGGAACGCAAAAAAAAGAAAGAAAAGAAAAAAAAACATGGGCGTTAATTACTCTATTTTTTTGAAGAGTGTTACTGCTATAGTAATATAGGTCGGCTCCTGCCGAGGTGACCGCTGAGGCGCTTCTCGCCAGACTGAGCCGAGACGTCCAAGTCGATGAATCCCTTTTGAGGCGTGCTTGTCCGACATGTGACGCTGCTCCCGAGCTCACGACCTGACCTGCAAAGCCCGCCGAGTTGGCTCGGCAGGGAGACACTCCGACGCTCAAGTCAGTTGCTAGTCGAGCAGAATGGCCTAACGTGGGGGGAGAATAGCATACCTTGGCCAGTGGAATGTCTACACTTTATATAGTGTTAGGACACGTACGTGCGAGCTAGACGAGCCGCCAATCTTGCTGGGAGTTACCGAGATTCCCGCCGGATTGGGCGCCGTTACTTCCCTGTCAAACCGCGATGATCGTGGCTGCCACCTGTAGACCTGATCGCCGAGATCGTGGTCTTAATGACCGTGATTTACGGTTCCGCAATTCTCGGTTGTTACCTCATTCGTCCGTTGACCCCGTGAGGGCTGTGATGGGGCACGCGAGGACGCCGAGCTCTAGGTCGGCGTGGCCCGAGCTTTGATAACCTGAGGTGCTCAATCGGAGAAGATAAGCTCTTATTTGAGGGCGTTACAAGACTGCTCGGGCCGAGCTGTAGAGAGGTCCGAGACGCATAAAGAGCATCGCTGATATCGTAGATAAGATGTCGGCCAGTTGCCTAAATGAGGTCGGCTGATCCGAGGTCACATCCTACCTGAATGGAACTCCTCGATTGGTTCGGATACCTCGCACCTTTGTCAGTCTCATGGACTTCGGAAAGCTTCATTAACAAGGTCGGCCTCATTCGAGTCCGCGGACGAGCTGAGAGGAACTGGAGGTGGATCTGTCGAGCAGCTAATGCTTGATGTGGAACGTTGGACCCTATCTTCAGATGTGTCGGCTGTTTTCAAGGATAACCGACCTACTTGGAAACCTCCGTATCAAAGAGTATTGTATTGCCTCTCAGAGTTGCATCAATTCTATTACATAGATGGAAATCTAATATACAAATTTCCCAAGTATCACCTCGCTCGAAACATCACCAACTGCGGGTAGTTTATAAATGCAAGTTTTGGTTGGTTTTAATGAGTTAAAAAACATCGATCTAATAATATTAGAAGAATTTAAGGGTTAATAAACCAAATATTAAAGAATTTGAGGGTGTATATGTAAAATACCAACAATTTCCGCCGCGCCACTCGCCACCTCCGTACTCGCCGTTTACCGTTTCGGCATCTCTCTCTGGAGATCCATGGGAGCAACCCATCTCCTTTGCCACCTCCGCCGCCTACGATCATCCCCCGCCGCGGTCCTGTTCTACACCTTCCAGAACCCCCGCACGTTCCCGCTACGACGCGGCGGCGCCTTCTGCCTCCACGGCGGCGGCCATCTGCCGGCTGCCCCCCCGGGCGACCATGGGTCCGTTCCTCGAAGGCCGGAGGGCTCTCTCCTCGTGGGCCGAATCCGCCAGCCCCGGGTTTGCGGAGGACGGTGCTGCGGGAGAGGGGGAGCTCGTCTCCGTGGGAGGGGCGGATTTGTCGGTTCCGGCAATCGACGGCGGCGAGGACAGCATCTGGTATGCTCCCGTGCGGGTTGTCATCTCGCTACTGGACGGGTACCATGAGGCCATTGGTCTTCCTTGGTATGCTCTTAGCAGCCGGAGAACTCGTTCCTTTTTTGGCATGGGCTATGTTCTGCTGAGGAAAAGGTGATTCCTTTGTAGAATAAACATATCTGACTCAGGATGGTATATACTAAATTTAATCAACTTGGCTTAAAGTTTGGTCCTTTCTCCTTTTTTCTTTTGCATGTTAAGTTGTCAGCAAATCTTTTCCAAGTTAGTGACACAACAATTCCTTGTCCATCTAAGCATTTAAACGTTTTTCTTAAATATCAAGAACAGTTTGGCGAAACATGTGACACAATCTGATCCATAATTTTCTCAACTTAAGCCATGAACGAGGAACATGGTGTTGAATTCTGCTCGACAAAATAAGTTGACCATTATTTGTTCCAAATTTCAGGACCAACAAGTGACCAATAGGGGTGCTGTTTCGTTAAATACTCAAATTGCATTCTTATGAGTCTGAATGGCATTGCAGGTGGATAACAATTGCTACCTCCACGCAGGCACTTAGGGTGTTATTACTCCCTGTGCTGCTTGTACAACTTAAAAAGGCGCAAAAAATGTCCCAGTTATTCCCAAAATGTGAGCAAAAAATGTATTTCTCTGACTTTGATTACGTTCTGTTATGTTCGGTCTTCTCTTTATTTGTTCACTTAGCTTTGATTGAAATATCCCCATCAATAAGTAATGAATGGGAGGGTAACGTTGTCTTGAACCGCAGGCTTGGCAGTGGACTTTCCACCACTTTTTATGTGGGCTTTGTTTTTATCTTAAAATTTTGTTGTAATGCTGCGTTCTTAGAGGGTTGATCTGACTTTTTTGTATGTTTAAATGACATATGCAGAATCATTTCTGACCATCATCTGTTTCTCAAAGTGCCTCCTCCCCTGCCACCACCTTTTTCAGGAAAGAGTGTTAAAGAACAGTTTTTACTTTTTTGGAAGAAAGGTTGGAGCTTGGATGTCCTTCATGTCTGTGGAACTTTGCCTTTGTTTCTGTACAGGTAAAACTCATTTATGCACTTTTTTTTCTGTCTAAGTACTCTTAATATATGTTTCTATCTCTTTCTTGTAGATAGATGGTGGAAAATCTATGCCATCATGTGAGTTGTCCCCACCCCAAAATTGGATCTGCAAGGCTCTTGCTGATCTGGTCAGAAATTTGCCGATCCTGTGAATCAGGGACAGGTGGGATATAATCATATGCCATCAATATGGTAGCACCATAACGTTGGAAAATGATAGTTCCAACTTGCAAGACTGACTACCTGTCATTGTCCTTCCACTGCTTGCAGGCCTGCAGTTGCGTATCTAACTTGTGTGAGGTCTTGGTTTTGACAAAACATTTCGGTAGGGCATTGCGGGGGGTTGGTTTTTCCTCATCTCTTCCAATACAGGCTGGGATCTCAGGAAAATGATGCCAAAATCTTGTTAAGATGTCAGGGATTTAATTTTTAAATCTGGACAATCCACTCAGTTGAATTTGTCCAGTTAAGACAGGTGGTTTAGGGCCTTAAGCATGAGTACCCAGTATCTACCTCCAACAGCCGTTGACCCAATGTAAGTACCGTAGTAGCACCACTTTTTTGGTTGGCCAGCAATACAGCCACAGTGACACTAGAATCGCTAGTGGCAACGGTCAGATAGCAATATTTGAACCAGTTCTGTTTTGAACATTAAGGTGTCTGTAGTTTGGTAAGTTGGTCAGGTGCTGCTTGATTGTTTCAGTTTATACCAGCAAGTTCAATGCCTCCTTTTGGATA
This sequence comes from Colocasia esculenta, assembly GCA_014218235.1. Lineage (NCBI taxonomy): Eukaryota > Viridiplantae > Streptophyta > Magnoliopsida > Alismatales > Araceae > Colocasia > Colocasia esculenta. The sequence goes on along the minus strand of JACBKR010004441.1, from coordinate 1,043 downwards.
GTGATAATGGACTTCTGAGGAATGAATGTGCATCCTAACTGTCATGGTTATAGCCTTGTCGTCCTCATTTTGGTAACTGCTTTTATAATGTGAACTATGACACTGGTATCTTATGTAGGATATTCATATGTCATGTAGGCTTGTTTTGGCATGTGATTGTCACCTTTTCCTTTCTCTTTCAGCAGACCTTGGCACCACTTCATGAAAAGAAATGTTCATTTTCCTTTTCAATAAAGAGATATTATTTAGTTTGAACTCTTTGCTAGGGGCTCTTACTAGCAAATGTTTCATGTTACTAATTAAGATGGTTCCCTTTTAATTACAATTTTCGTTGCTATGGTGGTGACCTGGGTTGCTCAATCTTTTTGCAGTTCCCTTGCTTTCTGACATGGGTGACTGGCATTCGGAGAATGTCTTTGGACAATCACCCAGGATTTGATTGTGTAAGGGCATTTACAATGTGCCTTAATTAAACCTCGAAGATTTTATTTCAATTTTGATATATCTTTTCCTTTCTACTGTTAGGATTTAGGCTTTAGGATTTAGTGTTTAGAGTCCTCTTGACGCTGAACACTTTAAATTTTCTTGGTGTAGAGGCAAAATGTGTATTCTGCAGATTTCTCTTTACTAACTATGAACTAAAGACTAAGTCCTGCATCCATTTTATCTATACTTCTTGAAGTTTCTTTAAGATGGCATCCATACATTTGTGAAGGAAGGAATAAATGATCCCAAGGCGAGGAGAAAAAAAAATTGCTTCTTTTAACACCATCGAAACGTAGCAAGGTTGATATATTCCATATTATTCACTGTCTGGGCTGCTTCGTATCTAGTTATGCATCTGCCTTCTTTCAGCTCTTTCTTGTGTGGGAGCTAACAATAAGGAAATATTGTTGTCAGAATCCATAGGATCAGTTCACTCTGGTTGAGGTTGCTGAGCATGAGTGAAGGAGTCAAAATGAATACATCAGGAAATATTTTGTTAGGAAATATTGCTGCCTTCTTCATATCGTAATGTTAACTCTTTGCATGTAAATAAGAAA
>JACBKR010004440.1:0-23901 GCA_014218235.1 Colocasia esculenta | reverse complement strand
ATGAGCATGTGAATAGGTCATTAAGTCCATGAGAGATATGTGTTAATTAAGTGGTTAATGTAATAAAGTGATTACATGCCGATTATGATAATGCTACCATAGAAGGCTGTAGAACCGTACTGTAGAAAAGTCCCTATGGGAACACTCAATGTGTATGTGATATCCTGTGGGCATCAGGATGAAATCCTGGAGGTGGACAGGTACCACTAGTTAGGGTAGAGAGTGCTTCTCCCGGTTCTACACAATTATCAAGATTCGTCACTATTTTATATAGGTGACATGTTTGTGCTCTGAGTGTGATAGTGTCCTTCTTATGGTGGTTTGGGTTATGTGTCACGACAATGTGTAAATAAGTGTGAATGTGCAAGTGACCATGTGAAAGATATGTGCAATGTGATTGAATGTGAAAGAATGTAAAAATATGTGAATGCGTTACATTTATGTTAAAACAACGAGTTGAGGGTAAGTATTTGTGACTCATGAATGAGAAGAATGCTTATAAGTATCATGCTAGTAGATTTATGTCATGTTAGCATTATGTGAAAGTAGGTGTTATGTGTTAAGGTGTGAAAGCATGTTATAAATGTGTAGAACATGTTAGAATACCATGTGCCATTAGTAATCCATGTGTAATTGAATAATTCTAAGCATGTTTACATAGTACTTGTGTAACTGCCATGTGAACCATGAATAGTTTACTTGATGTGTATGCTTGTGTAGAATGAATGTGGTAAGTGTTGCATAGACTCATTCTTGCTAAATTATACAAGTGAGACAAAGACTCTAGAGCCAGAGGAGGAGGCGAGGAGTGACTCTGAGCGTGAGGAGTAGCTTGCAGCATAAAGAGCTATTGCTATAGTTTTGTACTTTCCTTTTTACTTAGTACCTGAGACATTTGGACTTGGTTATTTGTGGACTTTGACATATATTTACTTTGCTACTATAACATACTGTGAGATGTGTGTGTGGTGATGGAATAAGAGTTACCTTTATTTCTACTGTACTTTCCTTAGTTGTTTGTGTACATCTCTACCTACTTTGTAGTGTTGGGTATATGTCCCATTGTGATGTCACGCTTTATATCGACGTGGATTGGTATAATCATACCGGTATAGAGGGGGTCGTTACATAAGCTCCGCTCGCATTGTATGTCAATGGGGGGCTTGGATCCATCTGGGTGCAAGGTGGACCCCCAGTGACCAGTCCTACTACACCTGCCCCTTCTGTCCACTGGCCGCCCAGCCTCACCCGCACGTAACCATCCCGTTCAAACATATTCATTATCAGGACCTGAAAAATATTAAGCAAACAAGATGGGAATGACATCCATAGGTTTTATTTCTCATAGCCAGACAATGATTTACATGATTAACATTTTAACATGAAAGATGAATATGCAAAGATCATATAGCAAGTTATAAGAATTAAATAATGTATACGAATAACAATGTATCAAGTTGGAGTAAATAGGATGACATGAAAAAGACTAGAATAGAACTTAACAAGAGTCAAGAATTAGGTTAAGTTAATAAGATTCAATTCATTATACATCATGATGAATTTAGCAACAAGAGATATCAAGTGATCAGACAAAGTGGCCAATAAACATAACATATCATACCATATCATAACTTATCAAACATATCTTATCAGTGCAATGCCAGTCACAAAGTCAATTACTCTTACTTATGATTACTTCGGTGCTCCTCTTAGGTCCAGGTAGGGCCCTCATATGCATAGGCATTCTTACATAATAGATTTTCATACTTTTGTAAAAAGGTGGACCAAAGTCCCTTATAAAATAATTATATATTCTTTAAAAACATTTCATGCTTATGGCCGAGAGTTCCAATAAATAAGCTCAAGTAAGTAAGACATATACGAATAAGGGTATGAGAGATAGAAAGAGAGAAGAGGTTCAGTGGAATAGACACACAGTAGTCAAAAAACTCTAAATAGGCACAAGGAAGAATTTGCACAGTGTACATAGGTCATTGTAGCACAAGTGAGAATGTGGGCAAGGCAATGACTACAACCTAAAGGCTGTCAGGTGTAAGGTGCATTCACATTCTAAACCCAGCCATGCCCTAGGGCGCATTTACACACGAGCATAGGACCTTGCAAAATCCGACTGAAACATGATTTTAATAGTGGACATGAATCTAGTAGGATGCAGGCATTATGGTACAACTAGCTCAACGTCTTAGAGAGAATCCAGTCCCGTAGAAACTTACGGAGGTCTTAGTGAAGCAGTTCAAGTATGATATAAGGAGTATTTGATGGAGGGTTCTCACGTTCACCAAGGTGTAACATAAAACATTGCTCGACAGCTGTAAGAGAATCCATGACCATGGATCGGCGGGGAGAAACAACGGTCAATCAAAATCATCTTGTAACATTTGGTGATAAACAAAGCAAGCGTGACATAGGATTAAGAAAATATCATATATTCAAAGGGTTGTCTTGAAAAAGTGAGCAAGGAGCAATGCTATTTGGACAAGAGCCAAGTGATTTGATAATAATCAAGAGATAGAAAGGACATATACATGAGAGAATTGAACGTTACAATCTAAAAGATCACACATGCATGACTTTTGAGTTTGTTTTTAATATCTTTATTAACGTTTGGTTACTGCTCAACATTTTCAGCACAAAAACAATCATTTATTGACTTATCTTATTAATGCAAGGTGCTATTTTTGAAAAAGTTGATTTCATTTAAAATAGTATGAACGCAGTCATCAGGTAGGGCACCATCTGAACGTAGTTGACGTGTAGGGCATCTTTTGAACACGTCGTATCATATGTCCACATACAGGAAGTGGTTATGCGACCCATCGCGTTCAAACACAATGGGCCAAACTCTGACAGTTTCAAATGCAAGCGATCAAAACCAATATAAGATGCATATAAAAGAGGAAAAACTTGTAAATATCTTCACAATAATCCTATAGACCTATAATAACAACCTTATAACATGAAATTGAAGGATTCACAAAAATTTAGGAATTTACAAGGATTCGACAAGAATGAGGATTAGTTTTAATCTTCAAAATTCATGCATATAGATTAAAATAAATTGGGGAAAACAATTTAGTCATGTCTACACATGCAAATGACCCTACAGTGAGCTTTAATTAGATTGGGCCTGTAAGAAGACCTACCTTTGGGCGTGATTAAGTTCTAGGGCTTGAAAATGGCAAAGAACACGAAGAACTTAGGTTCTTGATTTCTCCCCCATCAGCCTCCCTCCTCGTCCAAGAGCTCTCCATAGTGTTGTGGGTTGGCCAAAAGGAGATTTAGGTGGGTATTGATAGAGATATGGCTTTTTGAGTCCTATCGCTACTCTAACTTAATCTATTTTGAATTTTCTTAATTTATCTCTATCATTTAAGCTTTCCAACTCCAATTAGAGTTGGATTCCCATGGGAGATATGCTTCTCATGATAGGGTAGTGATTGGATATGAATTTAGATAATTATCAAGTATATTTAAGCTAATTTAGCCCAATTTATTTAATGGATATTGGGCACTACAAATTTAATAATATTTTTTTATTTTATAATTACTTTATATTCTTTTTTGGCCTATTAACTTTTTTGTACCATTTATTTAGTCCATTTTTAGCTTTTATTTATTATTTAAGGTTTTTAATTTATCTATTTTATTTATTCATTTAATACTTCAGGTTACTAGTTGAATAGCTAACACTATCCACATAATAATGACTACCATTCAATACATGAGCTATTCATGTCCCGATGTGGAATATCAGAGCGTGAAGTTGTAATTTGATCATTTAATTAGAGTGAATAACATAAATGAGATAATACTAAAAAATTTTGCTATCTAAATCAACTATTTATTTCATTCATTTCAAATGTAAAGACTATTACATTCACTAATGATCAGAGCCAGACATAGCACCCATTGTTGAAACTTCAAATACAACGACTCTCCTTATAGGGAAATGAAAACTACTACAAACTCTATCTTCTCTCTACTACATGATGCTTGACTTTCTACCCTAGCTTCTATAATCTCTGGGATGCTCTTCACTCATTCCCATTCCCTTCAATTTCAGTCTTGTCATGTCATGGTCCAAACCTAAAAATGTTGAAAAGTAGGTATGAGTGCACTCATCCAGTCGGATTTACATCTTGATGTGTAGGCATACTTTACGTGATTAACAATTTAACTAGAGAAAAACTAATATGTCTTGTTTTTTTTTGGTAAGTAGAAAAACTAATATGTCAATCATGTGATAATAATGGATGATAATTAGAAGATGATAGGCATCATGTAATGACAAGAGCAATTAAGAGGTGACTCAATTCCATATGACAAGAGGGCGAAACAATGATATTGGACCAATAACAATAGAGACAATTATCAAGTGTGTGGAGTACATTTCAATAGGCATGATACTATATTCAAATAAGAGTGAGTGAGAAGTACTACCCATTTCCAATGGCGTTGCTTGACAATCATTTATTCAGTGACAAGATCAAACTCAATAATTGCAAATGAACAGTGGCATGTACAATGAACATATAGAATTGGCCATTCAATATCAGTATTCAATCAGTCATAACAATCATTCAATTCATTCAATAACAATTAGAATTAACCAGATCAATCTTGCAATTCAATTAGGTGCAATGTCACACCTTGCATGGTCCATATTCCCGCACCTATAAGTACTTATGGTGCTTCTCTAAGAACTAGATAGAGTCCTTTTATGCATAGGCATTGGGGTTGGTGAACCAAAGTTCCATTTAAAATTTGGAAATTCCTTTATCAATTATGGCCAAGTGAATCCCAGGAATAAGCTCATGGTATGATGTCCATGACTTTTTATAAGTTTTTAATAAATAGAGAAGATGATATGGAATGTAACGACCCTCTTCGTGTGGGTATGATTATACCAATCCATATTAGGACAAAGGGTGCCACTATAGTGTGACATGTACCCAACAGTACAAAGTAGGTAGAGATGTACACAAATAATAAGGAAAGTATAGTGGAATAAAGGTTGTAAGGCCCAACAATTTTTCTACAGGTTTGCGCTTTTAGAAGATCGTTCGGTCGACCCCGGGCGACGTGTTTCGGCTGAACCACGAGTCTTCTGAGGTTGACATCAACATGTCTTGAGGTCAACCTGCTACTAGATCTGATGGCAATGTTAATTGCCGTCTATTTTGTTTTGACGTCAAATTTCTTGGAATTTTGACGTCAATGTCGATTGACGTCAATATTTCTTTTGACAACAACGTAGTTGACGTCAAGTTCTACGTGTTCCAGTCTAACTTTCTCTCTGAAACTAGTGGTTTCCTTTGGATAGGTTTGAAGGGGTAGAGTCATGTTAGGGCAAGGATCTTACCCCAATCACGACCCTTAGCACTCTATATATAGAGAGAGATCATTTGGGGGAGAGAACTTTTGCTTTCTTGGTTGGGTTTGGGGTTGTGAGAGAGGAGAGAGAGAGGACAATCCTGAGCCTAGATCGTTCATGTTGCTGCTTGTTTGAGGTTGATGCTGTGAAGAGAAAGCTTCCACGACTAGAGAGGAAGGCTTTGGACGAGGAGATCGTGGTCGGATCATGCTCAAGATGAAGGATTTGTTTGTGCTTGGAGGATACCTTTTTGGGTGCGAAAGAGGGCTTCATCAGCTAAATTCTCGTGTTATAGAATTTTCTTGAGGCAAGTAAGATAGAGTTTCTCTCTGTAGACTTGTTCCCTAGGGTTTTTCTATTTTTCTAGATTTAAAAAACAAATGTTTCGATGATGTTTGCCATGTTTTCTTTGTTGAACAAAGATAACAAATTTAATCATTATACCATACTTTATTTTGTATGAAAATTAATGTGTTTCAGTAAAGACATACATGTATTATACCATATAACCTTTACTCAAATGTATGTGTCAACTCACAGGACCTAAGTGTCAACACTGTCACACACTTGATAAGAAACTTTTTCTAAGTCCACAGCGTATACTGTATACCATACTGACTTTGACTCCTGGAAAGTCGAAGTAGGCTATCGATTTTGTGAACAGTTAGCTTCACTCCTGTAACGAACCACGATATTTATGCCCAATAAGGGTCCATATCCAGATCTGTCTCCCGCGAATGGACCGAAGTCTCACAAGGATATCTCACACATGTGTCCAGTAAGAATATAAAGGACAAACCACAACAGTAAGAGACAAAAGAAAGTACATGTGCTCATATCTGTTCACATATTTGCACAACTGTCCCACTACATTATTACATGTCCAATTAAAAAGTACAACTACCTGGGGCATACCGCGAGGGAGCACAAGCTCACACAACACTAACTACTACACTACTGCTGGTGGTACAAGTCGCCACAATGCCAATGCAAGCCAAACACACAGCAAGCCATGAAAGGAACTGTAGGGAAGTGAGCCTCAACAAGTCACAGGCTCAGTAGGGGCCCACCCAAAAACAACACTCAACTAAATAGAAGAGACCTCAACCTCAGAGGGTCTCACTGGACACATAAATAGCCAAACCACATCCTACTTACTTAAATCATGGTTAATGAACAATTAATATAACATATCAATTAATGTAAATCCCGAAAAGTAAGAGCTAACAATAGGACTAGCGCAACACTACTAGTCCGCCCAACCACTGGGAATACCTCAACCTCAAGCCTCACTGGCAGACCACCACCCAGGCTCCAAGTCTCACAGGCAAACAATTGCCTTGGCTACAAGCCTCACATGCAAACTACCCATGCAGGGTAACCGAACTGGCCTCAACATGCCAAGTCCAGCACATATTGGAACCACAATCGGAAACGTACTCCAAACAACACATGTGGAAGGTCACACCTCATGACCTCCACAAAAACTCCGGTTCATCGCAACACTTGAAAGGTTGGTACACAACGTACCACTGGTACCTACTATCACTAGTACCAACATTGAAACCTCAAACACAGGGGTAACAGGACTGCTAACCAGAAGCTAGTCCACCATACCCCGAAATCACAATATAACATAAAGCTACCCTTACAAGGTACATTACAGCAAGTGGGAGGTCCTACAACACGACCTCCATGGAGCACAACTCCACTTCAACACTTGAAAAGGCTGGTACACGCGTACCATGAGAAACAGGTACCCACTCAGGGTACAGGTACCTACCACCATGAGGTACCACCACGGAAACCACAACCAAACGAGTGCCACAACAAGGCACTCCACTACGGGCAAAACTTGACACAACTGTGCCAACAACAGGGCACACCACCTGTGTCAAACTGCAACCAGTTAGTCTCCGCTCACCAACCACAACTACAACCGTGCCAACACCACGACACAACCAGTCAATCCACAACGGTGAGTCGACACTCACAAGCCTACAACAGAGGCAAAGCACGAGTCGGAAAGGAACGACGCCACCACACGGAAACAGACTAGTGGTTCATGACGCCAGTATTCAACTAGGACAACACAACACGAGAACTACCTCTCAGTCTCACAGTCACAAACAAAAGGTCCAACTATCCACAGCACAATCCAAAGAACACTGGAGACCAACCAACACCACACCTGCAGACCACACTACTGCAGGTCCATGCGTGGCACCTTAGGGATTCTGGCCTAAGCTCCCTAAAGTGAGGCACTGGAAAACAGGACTAGCTGGGGACCAGTGATGTCTACTGGCTTCCATACCCCCAACTAAGAGCGCGCTAAAAGCGACCAAACAGTAACTCTCACAAGTCGCTGTCCTACTATCGTCTTCCCTCAACCGGACATACAACTCAAACTCAGGATTGAGGGTGTTCAGGACAGACGACACAGACCTCAACGATACACACAGTACAAGGACAAACCCCAGGCACAACAAACACACTTGCTTGGCTCACACAGAACCTAGGGTACCCGACTAGAGAGGCATTCTGGAATACGCACCGGACCACCACACTCGGCAACACACAAACCATAACACTTACACATTTCATCTTTATTACAAACCATGGTACACATGTGAGGAATAGCTTGTTACGGACACCTTGTGACCTACAAGCTAACCTACACAACACGTATAACAATTACATTAATAGTAACTTGGCATGTCATTGGTCACGAAGTGACCTCCATTGCCACATTAAACTCAATACACGATAATCACTTAATAACTATACTTATACCTTACTAACCAACCACCTTAAACAATCTATAACAAACAGTAAAAGACCAAGGCTAGGTTCACACTGGAACCTCACTGCCCAACCACCACGGCAAGTCAGTGTATGCGCCATGCACACACAACCATATGCACACATTACCTCTCGGCTGAGGTCGCGACGAGGGGTTATGTCGCTATCAGATTGCGACGCCCCGACATGTCGCAATAGGAAACCCTAACGAGACGGGTTTGGCCTGTCGCGACCTTGTCGCGACAGGGTCCTTGGTCACTATAAAGTCGTGACCCTTCTATATATCGCGATGGAGACCCCTAACGCGATGGGTCGGCCTGTCGCGACCTTGTCGTGATAAGAAGCTCCGTCGCCTTCTTAGGCAGGAACCCTAACCCGGGATCCTCTTCCCGGATCATCACCCCAAGCCTTACAAATCACAGTTAATTCTCATTTTCATGCTTTAATGAATGCCCTAGCATGATACCTATGGTTTAAAAAGTGTAAAACGCAACACACACGCCACACGCACGATCCATGCATCCAGACAAGGTGGGATCTCCCTACCTTCGCGAAGAACGCGCAAACTGACTATGGCATGGCGTCTCCCCCGCTCCATGCAACGTCCTCGCGGCGAGAGCGCGCCGTAAACCACACCAGAACGCCGAATCGCCAGGAAATCCACCGCAGCAGCCTCCCCTGCCGAGCAGAGCTTGCCCCAGCTCTGTTCGTCCAAAACCTTTTTAAAAACGCACAGCGGTTCATAATGCGACGTACCTCTCTGTCGTGACCTTATCGCGACGGACTAGGGGGTCGCCTTCCCAAGGCCGATGTCAACTGACTGTCTAGCGCGCGACACGCGACAGCCATGCAGACGAAGACCGCCAAACAACGGTAACAAGAATGCGACCACCAGGTCTGTCACGTTCAGGACGCGACACACACCCCCGTCGCGTTCACAACCAGTGAACCAACGGGTGCTATGGGCCCAAATTGCCGGCCCACTAAGCCCCAAAAACCTGCGGTAACACTTGAAACACAAACTAATAGGCCACGCACTGGCCACCAAACCCACTAAGCAAGGATCCACTAAGATCCGAAAAATGCGCGACGTACATTACTATCATCTAAGAAAGAATGTCGTCCTCGACATTCAAAACTGGACTATCATCTATGAAGAATTTAAACCTATATAGAACAAGTAGGATACTCTTCTTCTGCACTTGCCTTTCAAATCATCTGCTCATTCATAAGTCTACTCTGCTTTTTCTTTACCTTTCACCGTAAGCAATTTTATCCTGCCATTGGCGCTTTATGTCCTTGGACGCAACCTGCTTCCACATTTTCTGGGCAATTCTATCTTGCCAATGGCGCTTTATCTGCTTGGGCTCGATCTGCTTCCACATTTTCTAGGTTGTGTTTGCAACATTCCTTTTCGGGCCACTTTTCTTGCTCAAATCCTTTCACTTTATTCTGCTACTTTTGGATATTCTGCCGCGCCAAACCTTGCTTAAATTCTCAAATTCCTCAGTGCCATTCCATCATCTGCTTGTCACTGCTGTCCGTTACTTTGCTTTACTTGTACTCATATGCTTAATTGTCTGATCTGTGGGTATGGACCCACCACGCTTCCACTGCGCTGCTCTGATCACATCGAATACTTGACAAAATATTCCATAAATTCTGCTCCCATTATTATTAACAATTACTTCGCACTTTCACTTTTATTCTGATTCTAACTGGATTCAATATTAACTTTTCTCACTTTTCAAATCACTTTACTTAATTCATCAATGCTGATCGAGAATATCAAAATTCCTGGACTGCTTTCTTTTACCGAAAAAATTAAACTGCTCAACTAATCCTCCACATACCCCACCTTTAACTTTATTAAACTCTCTCTCAATCAGGTGCCTTCCGATCTTAAACTGTTCAATGTTTAACTGATCATATCTTTTTTTCTTTGTACACAACAATTTTGATTCCATTTATTTCTTGCTAACATATTCTAAGCTGCACACTTTCTTAACTGTTCTGCCTTTTATTTTTACATCAAGCTCTAAAGTACTGTCTCGAGAAAATATTCCTACTCATTCTGAATCATTTCCTGTGTATTACTATGCAAACTTTTGCTCAACACTTTCTAAATCTTAATTATGTCCGTTTCCTAGTCTTCTATACATTTTCTTTCCCTAATCAATAACCTGCCAACTGTACTAACAAGACATTTCTTTTACTCATTCCATTGTCTGTCGTATCGCACTATACCACTTACACTGCAACTCCTGATGTCATACAAATGTCCTTTATTGACAACTGCCAAAGCCATGACTGACAACTGATCTCTTTCAATATCATAATTTGCTTTGCCTATTTTTTTTTTTCTATTCCACTTTATTGCTTTTCTTTCTGATGCTGAAATCACTGTTGCTACATCATTCCCATTGTTATCTTGCTATTTCACTTTACTTGATACTGCTTAACTGCTTCTCAGTTAACATCCTTAACTTTAGCCTTAATCTTTTCTTGAGACAATTTTTCTCTCTCTCTTCTTCACAAGCTAAATCCAATTGCTAACATCGTTAGCAAATCATTCTATGCAATCCTCACAAACTGCCTCTTACCACAACCTCAGAAAAGTCCATTATACACTAATTTCACCTTTACGCATACTTTGATCTTTTCATTAACATTCTCTATTACCACCATTATCCACAACAACACTGTTCCAAAACTCTCTATTATACTCGTCTCTAATTACCCAAACACATTTATCCTTATCTGCTGCCATAATTCTCTGCTCTTCCCTTTACCAATATCTCATCTCAACTGTACTGCCTCATTTAATTATTCCAAACTTCCCATAGCACTAATCACATTATCATTCAAGCTGACACAAGTCTTGAACACATCCATACCGCTGCCAAAGTTCTCATTAGCAATCCATAACTTACACCATTTCTCATTAATAACACCATTCCCACTGCTGATCTATCACACACTAATTTTATACCTGTCTCTGCCAATATTGTACCTCATAAAACACATCAAATATATCCTTTTCAGAAATTGAGAGCCTTTAAACAACTATACTTTCACTGCAACTGACACACTAACATAACCACTCAAACTATATTGCTATTCATATTATTTCTCTGCCATTGCCCCCAACAGCTAGCTGACCAGCTATACACACAACTTACATACCAAAAGCTCACGTAAAAACCACGCTATAAACCACACAAAACCGCAGACTTACTACCAGCAAAGGACATTAATCCATGTATTGGACATTGTACTCTCAATGTGTTTTCATATTCTAACTGGACCATTGCTCTGATACCACTGTAACGGACCAACGATATTTATGCCCGATAAGGGTCCATATCCAGATCCGTCTCCCGCGAACGGACCGAAGTCTCGCAAGGGATATCTCACACACGTGTCCAGTAAAATATAAAAGACAAACCACAACAGTAAGTGACACAAGAAAGTACATGTGCTCATATCTGTTCACATATTTGTACAACTGTCCCACTACATTGTTACATGTCCAATTAAAAAGTACAACTATCTGGGGCATACCCCGAGAGAGCACAAGCTCACACAACACTAACTACTACACTACTGCTAGTGGTACAAGTCTGCCACAATGCCGCTGCAAGCCAAACACACAGCAAGCCCTGAAAGGAACTGTAGGGAAGTAAGCCTCAACAAGTCACAGGCTCAGTAAGGGCCCACCCAAAAACAACACGCAACTAAACAAAAGAGACCTCAACCCTGAAGGTCTCACTGGCCACATAAATAGCCAAACCACATCCTACTTACTTAATCATGGTTAATCAACAATTAATATAAACATATCAATTAATGTAAATCTCGGAAAGTAAGTGGTAACAACAGGACTAGCGCAACACTACTAGTCCGGACAACCACTGGGAATACCTCAACCTCAAGCCTCACAGGCAAACTACCCATGCAGGGTAATCGACTGGCATCAACATGCCAAGTCCAGCACACATTGGAACCACAATCGGAAACGTACTCCAAACAGCACGTGTGGAAGATCACACCTCATGACCTCCCCAAAAACCCCGGTTCATCGCAACACTTGAAAGGTTGGTACACTACGTACCACTGGTACCTACTATCACTAGGTACTAACACTGAAACCTCAAACACAGGGGTAACAGGACTGCTAACCAGAAGCTAGTCCACCATACCCCAAAATCACAATATAACGGAAAGCTACCCTTACAAGGGTACATTATAGCAAGTGGGAGGTCCTACAACACGACCTCCATGGAGCACAGCTCCACTTCAACACCTGAAAAGGCTGGTACATAGCGTACCACGAGAAACAGGTACCCACTCAGGGTACAAGTACCTACTACCACGAGGTACCACCACAAAAACCACAACCAAATTAGTGCCACCACAAGGCACTCCACTATGAGCAAAACCTTGACACAACTGTGCCAACAACGGGGCACACCACCTATGTCAAACCGCAACAAGTGAGTCTCCACTCACCAACCACAACTACAACCGTGCCAACACCAGGGCACAACCAGTCAAACCACAACGGTGAGTCGACACTCACAAGCCTACACCAGAGGCAAAGCATGAGTCGGAAAGGAACTTCGCCACCACACGGGAACAGACTACTGGTTCATGACGCTAGTATCCAACCTGGACAACACAACACGAGAAGTACCTCTCAGTCTCTCAGTCACAGACGAAAGGTCCAACTACCGCTCTACAAGTACAAACCAAAGAACAGTGGAGACCAACCAACACCACACCTGCAGACCACACTGCTTTAGGTCCATGCGTGGCACCTTTAGGGACTCTGGCCAAAGCTCCCTAAAGTGAGGCACTGGAAAACAGGACTAGCTGGAGACCAGTGACGTCTACTGCTGTTCGTACCCCCAACTAAGAGCGCGCTACAAGCGACCAAACAGTAACTCTCACAAGTTGCTATCCTACTGTCATCTTTCCCTCAGCCGGACGCACAACTCAAACTCAGGAGTGAGGGTGTCCAAGACATATGACACAGACCTCAACAGTACACACAGTACCGGGACAATCCTCGGCACAAGAAACACACGTGCCTGGCTCACACAGAACCTGGGGTACCCGCTAGAGAGGCATCCGGAATAGGCGCCGGACCACCACACTCGGCAATGCACAAACCATAACACTTACACATTTCATCTTTATTACAAACCACGGTACACATGTGAGGAATAGCTTGTTCCGACACCTTGTGACTGATAACTACATAATTTTTTTGTGCTAAACTTCATGTATTAGTTAATTTTAGACATTATTTGTCCATAAATAATGTGCATTTGATTTTAATTTTCATCTCATCCATGGATAAGTTTTCGAGCATTTTAGTTAAATTTTGGGTTAGAACACATGTTAGATCTTCATTCAATAAGTCATTACCTTCATATTGACTAGATAGATTCACTTTGAAAAATAAAAGTTATTTTGTAAATAAATATCATTACAAAAATATTTCTTTTGTAAATATTTTTTGTTTAAATTTGTAAATAATAAATAAGATTTTTAATAACAACCTTTTAAACCACCAAATCCCATTAAATCAATAAAATGTTTACCTCTCATCTAAACCTGAATGGGTCGTGCACACCACTTATTTACCTATGCTCTCTTCTTATCAGGTCAAAGGCGGCTGGGCAGTGCCATGCCGATTCGTGTGAAGCCCAAACAATTGGGGTGGCTAGGCCATAGCGATTTGGTCCTGTACAGCTGGCCGGCTTGAGGCGGTGATTGAGGCAATGCCATACCGATTTGGTACTGTGTAGAGCAAGTTGGGTGTGAAGTGCAGAGCTTTCTGGGAGGCATGGCGGTTCAGGCGGTGCGCCAGCAGGAGGAGGCCCGATCTTCCGTGCGGATCAGATGGAGCGGCTGGCGCATCTGGTTGGCGGTGTGCAGAGATCTGGGCAAGGCGGCCAGGGTGCTAAGGAGCTGGGCGCGTGAGGCCGGTGCAGGGCTGGAAGCGGCTGGGCAAGGAGGCCAGCCCCCAGGTCACTTAGGCGATGGAAGCGGCTGGGCTAGTTGTGCAGGTGACCCTGGGCAGGGGCGGGTGTGAGGCGTGATGCTGAGGCAGCCAGGTACGAAGCAGGTCCAACCGTGGAGGGTGCCAGGCGGGTCGCATGCTGGCGATTTGGTCCTGTGGCGGATCTGAGCACAGGCGGAGATAGGATGCAGGGGCGATGGCTGCTGGCCCAGGCGGTTCAGGCCAGCTGAGGTGGCGGCGTCATGCTGAGATGGCCCTGGTGTGTTGGGTGCGAAGCTGTGTGTGGCGCCTGGAGATGCAGAGCTGGAGGATGTGCTGGCCAGATCCCGTGTGAAGGCGCCCTGCTGAGCTGGAGCTGGCCGTGTGGAGGCGGAAGAAGGCGATGGAAGCAGAGCTCCGATGGAGCTTATTAAAGACCCCAAGGTCCAGGGGTGGAGGGGGTTCGAATTTTAGCATTTATTTTTAGTTTTGTTTTTTTTTTTCTCTTCCGGAGATCAGAGCTTGGAAGTTGTTTATCATATTAGGAGGGAGGGCTTCGCCAGTGGAGATTTAGAGGCATTTTTTTTTTGCCATTTCTTTCTGTAATTTACCTTTCAGCAGATCAAGAGGAGTTCGATTTCTTTAGGTTTTCTTAGTTTCTCTTCTTTCCTATTCTTCCGGACTTCAAAGGGGAGATGTTTGAGATATTTTGTTTCTGTCATTTTTCTCTATAATTTTCCTTTCACAGAGCAGTGGAATGATCTTGGTAGTGAGGGATTCGAGGCTGTTTGGATCAATTTCTATTTCTTATGCAATTATTTGTCCATCTTTTTCTCAGTTCAGCGACGTAAATTTCTTTAGAATTTTGTTCTTCCTTTTGTTCTTTTGCTTCCGGAAGTTGTTTGCATTTATTTCCATGCTTAGAATAGTTTGATCTATTGGTGTTAATCTAGTTCTTCTAAATTTCTTTTGCTGCTGTGAAAGATAGTTGGACTCCAGGAGATGATTTTTGAGGGTTTTGGTTTTGCAGTTCAGAGGGGTGAGAGCTATGAGAGTTGTTCAAATTGCTGAGATTTCGGATTATTTTTGGGACTGTTTTGTTTTGTTTCTCTAATTCTTTTCTTCTGTGTTCATCCGGAGAGCAATTGGGATTGTGTTGGATTTGTGTTCTTCATTCTTTTCTGATATGTTCTGTGAGGAACGGTGCCAGAATTGTTGCTGTTGTGTTTTACTGTTAGTTGGAGATTGCCGGGAGTGGAGTTTCTTTTGCTTCCACTGTGAGAGTTTGAGGGCTGTTAGAGATCCATTTATTGCATTTAGTTTCCATTTTCTTTGTGTTGAAGAGCTCAATCCTTGGCATTTATTTCAGTTCACTCGAATTTTCTTTCTTCTGTGTGAATAGCTAAGATCAGTAGTTCCTTAATTTGTTCTATGCAAATCGTTGAGAGATCGATCCATGGAGCAATCTATTTCTAATTCTGCTGTGTCTAGTTAGATTAATTCAGTGGAATTTGCTTCTTACATCTCTTCTTGTTAATTCCATTTTCTTTCTTCTTCTGTGAATAGTTGGTTTGGGAGACTGTGATCTGATGCACTTGTTTAGTTCTTCAGGTTGCAGAGGGTGATCCCGCGTTTGAGCAGTGATAAATAGTTTAGCATTTGAGGGATTTGATCGGTGTTGTGTACATATTCACTTTTAATGCATTGTCGAATGGTGTCAAGTTAAACTAGTTTAATTCAAGCTCTATTCAGCCTCTCCGTGGATATGACCTGTTCTCACCACTGTATGAGTTCATATTTGTTATTTTAATTTTGTGAGACAGTTTAGAGGAAGTGCGCATATTGATTTGTGCGAGGACTATGGACAACGAAAATGCACAGTTAACAATGTCGCGCGTTCATCTTGGCGCCGTTGCCGGGGAGGCATTAGAGTTTGATTTAGATCTGCTTTCATTTGATTTCATTTGCACTTGCTTTCATTGACTTTTTATTGGGCTTTCATCTCAGATTTGCATAAGGAGGAACTTGGAGATTAGGCTTGGCATTTGAAGCCCATTGGAGAGCTGCTGATTTCTTTTCCCATTTATTTTTAATTCAGTCTTTTAGATAGGGGAGTGTGAGAGAAATTTGTAGTGAGGTTTTGATGTACTCTCTGTGCATGTACAGAGATTTCTTTTCAGTTGGCATGTAATAATTGGAATCTCTTTGTGGTTTGTGTGGTTTGAGACTAGTCTATAGTACCACTTCATATTTTCTTAGTCAGTTTCATTTCATTAATTCAAAAACCAAATAAAATTAAAAAATCTAAAATAAAAAAAAAATCCAAATCGCTCTTTCATGTTAGCCGTTTGTTTGTAAATAAAAATTTCATTTCTCAACATTAGAATCTCATGTTTTAGGACATCATCATCTTAATTGTCATTTTAATTGTCATCTCTTTTCTTGCATTGAAGAGTGCGGGGGAAAGGTAAGACTTCCATCTCTCGATTCATGCATTAGACATAGCATTAGATAATCTCTTGTTTGAAACTTGATCTGTGCACTTCACATTGAAAATGGGACTACTTAAGGGCACCACCCATTAGAATAAAAGATAAGGTGAGGGATTTCATCACCCTTTCCTTGGCCCAAAAATCACAAAAAAAAATTTCCACATTCTTGCATTTTCCTCAGCTTTTAATAAAAATCAATAGACTTGGCCCTAGGGTTCATAATTAGATTTGTTCTTTCTTAATTCTAAGACTTCTCTTTGAGTCTGGTGTCTAGGATTAGAGGTTAAAAAGCTTACGCTTAAGTGAGTTAGAGGTTATTTAATTGGGTCCTTGCGAAAGCAAGGGGGCCTCCCTCTACTCCACCTCTTACCTGGCCGGTACAAGAAGAGTTAGATTAGATTTAAGCAAGCATAAATCTGATTTTGAGAAAAAGAACATAAGTCCAAGGAACACTTAGTGTCTAGGTCAATTTGTTTGAAAGTGTTTGTTTGTTTGTGTTTGATTATAAAAATTCAAAAATCAATAAAAATTCAAAAATTCAAAAATCATAAATAAAGGCTTTTCACTATGCATGCTTGGTAGATGTTCTCTGGACATAGATTTGGATCAACCTATAGCAGAAATTGAAAGATTCTTTCATAGGAAACTATGATGGCCAACTAAGAACAAATTCAAGCTGTCCAAGGTTTCTACAACCCTCCTATGATCCATATTCTAACGCATAAAATCCTGGTTGGAGAAACCACCCGAACTTTTCTTGGAAAAATCAATCTGAACAAATTTCTCAGCCTTCTTTCAAGCAATCCATGTACGTTCAATCTTATCCCAATCAGAATCCGAGATTTGACCAATCTTATTCCAGACCTCCATCCACAATTCCAAGGAAATCAAAATTTCAATCAATTTGCTCATACCAATTTTCAGCAATCTTCATACAATCACACCATCTTCTCAGCCCAATTGGGAAGATAAAATGAATCAACTTCAAAACATGATGATGACTCTTTGCCAAACTATGCAAGAACAACAAAATCAGAACCAAAATATTCAACAAAATTGGATAGGATAGAGTATCAGATTGCTGATGTATGTAGGAGGGAATTGGGTCAGTTACCAAGTCAAACTATAGCAAACCCAAGGAACAACCCTTCTGGATTTTATCAGAACCAGCAAAACCATCAAGTCCAGGGGTACATACCACATGTTAGACAAAATGCACCTCCACCATCAAACACACAACAAACTTTTGTCCAAACATTCCAGCACCACAAATTCAAAATCAATTTATACAACAGGACCATCTCCTGCCCAAGCTCGAGGCCCCCAAGTGGAAAATATGAAAACAGTGTCTACTTTAAGTAGTGGAAACATCATAACAAATCCTCACTCACACATGTCAACATTGAATGAGGATAAAGAGAATGAAATTGAAACTAAAGAAGAGGTTGAAGAGAATGTTGAAAAATCCAAGGGAAAAGAGAAAATAACTGAAGAGCCTCTAGACACAATCAAAATAATGAAGACCCAAGTCATTACATTCCAAGAGTCCCTTTTCCTGAAGCTTTAAAGCCAAAATCTAAAAACAAACCAACTGGTAATGAAGAACTCTTGGAAGAATCTTGTGAGGAAAAAGCAGTAGACCACCCTGTGCTCCAGGGTTTGAGGGAGAGGAAGGACAACTTAGTTCCATGTTTCAGAATAATTATCTATCATTTCATTAGAATGTTCTCCTAAGGTTGAGCTAAAACCACTCCCTGCTAATTAAAATACATCTTCTCTAGGAGAACGAGACTTGGCCCATCATAATTGCTAGCAATCTTGGGGAAGGGTAGGAGAAGAAACTAATTGAAGTCTTGAAAATTCATAGAAAATTTTTTCAAGTGCATGATAAGGCCTGATTATTTACTCTAGGCTTTGTGGAAAATTGAAGTCTCGATGGGATGGTCCTTACACTGTTGTCAAGCTTATGACAATGGTGCTGTCATCATCTTGACCCTAAAACTGGACAATCATTCATTGTCAATGGGCAAAGGTTAAAGCATTTTTTGAAAGCCCACTTTTCTTAAAAATGGATTCTACCAAGCTACCTGAGCCAAACAAAGCCTAATTGCGTCCGGCTGAAGATGAAATAAACTTAGCGCTTCTGGGAGGCAACCCAAGTGTACAGATTTCCTTTATCAGGTAATTCTTTGTCTTACTTTCTTTTCCTGTAAATAAGTAGGGGGGAGAGGTAGAATAAGCATGCATTCATAGTCCTCATCCCAACCATTGCTTCATTTCTTTTTCTTGAGCTTGTACATATGCAAATAAAATTTCACAATGTTTCATCTTTGAATAAAAATGCGTGCTTTGCTCATCCCAGACTAGGTGTATGATCTTTAACCATTAAAATTTTGTGTTATCACACTCCTTTGCAAACATCCATGTTAGGTAGCCTCTACTAATGGATTACATGTACTCCTTATCTACCTTATGTAAGGATTTATGGCAAGAAGTTTTCATACACACACTACAGCCACTTAGACTAGCTGAACCCGAATGTACCAAATCTGTTAAAGCTAGTAAGAGAGAGGCGATTGGTTTTTCCTCCCTCCCATTAAGTGAATTGTGAAGGAAGTGGAGACATGTGATCAAGGAACCTGACTGTCCATCCTTCCTTTAGAGGAAAAGAAAAGAAAAAAAAAAACAAAAAGCAAAAGCAAAAGCAAAAAATATATCCATGAAAAATTCCCAGATCTGAGTAAAGTTGGACTCGCTACTCTTGAAAAGTGATGGGTTGTGCAGCATTATGAATGAAAAAGAAAAAATTCTGAGTGCACAGTGCAAATAAAGGGGCAAAGTCCCCAACTCAGAGAAATAATCCTCAAGGAAGATGGGCAGGATGGAACTGAGAGAAACAATCCAATCTGACTGAGCAATGATCTTACTCCACAATTCTTTTCTTCTCTATCGAATCAATCTAATCTCAAATACTAGCTGAAACAAAGGAGCTCAGAACGGCTGATGTGAACTCTTAAGTGAGCTACCACTCGTGCACTAATTTCTTGCCATAAGCCTTGACAATTAGAAAAGACATCTGTCTACATTAATCTTTTACATGATGGTTGTTTAGCATGAACTTGTATCTTCTAGTCCTACATTTGGAGTAATTTTCATTGCTAAGGGACTAGCAATGTTTAAGTAGGGTGGAGTGATAACTACATAATTTTTGTGTGTTAAACTTCATGTATTTAGTTAATTTTAGACATTAGTTGTCCATAATAATGTGCATTTGATTTTAATTTTCATCTCATCCATGGATAAGTTTTTGAGCATTTTAGTTAAATTTTTGGTTAGAACACATGTTAGATCTTCAATCAATAAGTCATACTTTCATATTGACTAATTAGATTCACTTTGAAAAATAAAAGTTATTTTGTAAATAAATATCATTACAAAAATATTCTTTTGTAAATATTTTTTTGTTTAAATTTGTAAATAAATAAATAAGATTTTTAAAACAACCTTTTAAAACCACCAAATCCCATTAAATCAATAAAAATGTTTACCTCTCATCTAAACCTGAATGGGCCGTGCACACCACTTATTACCTATGCTCTCTTCTTATCAGGTCAAAGGCGGCTGGGCAGTGCCATACCGATTCTTGTGAAGCCCAAAACAATTTAGGGCGGCCAGGCCATAACAATTTGGTCCTGTACAGCTGGCCGGGCTTGAGGCGGTGATGGAGGCAATGCCATACCGATTTGGTACTGTGCAGAGCAAGTTGGGTGTGAAGTGCAGAGCTTGCTGGGAGGCATGGCGGTTTAGGCAGTGCGCAGCAGGAGGAGGAGGCCGGATCTCCCATGCGGATTAGATGGAGGCGGCGCTGGCGCATCTGGTTGGCGGTGTGCAGAGATCTGGGCAAGGCGGCCAGGGTGCTAAGGAGCTGGGCACGTAAGGCCGGTGCATGGCTGGAAGCGGCTGGGTAAGGCGACCAGCCCCCAGGTGCGCTCAGGTGATGGAAGCGGCTGGGCTAGTTATGCAGGTGACCCTGGGCAGGGGCGGGTGTGAGGGCGCGATGCAGAGGCACCCATGTGCGAAGCAGGTCCAACCGTGGAGGGTGCCAGGCGGGTCGCATGCTGGCGATTTGGTCTTGTGGCGGATCTGAGCACAGGCGGAGATAGGATGCAGGGGCGATGGCTACTGGCCAGGCGGTTCAAGATAGCTGAGGTGGCGGCGTCATGCTGAGGTGGCCCTGTTGTGTTGGGTGCGAAGTGTGTGTGGCACTGGGAGATGCAGAGCTGGAGGCTGTGCTGGCCAGATCCTGTGTGAAGGCGCCCTGCTGAGCTGGAGCTGGCCGTGCGGAGGCGGGAAGAAGGCGATGGAAGCAGAGCTCTGATGGAGCTTATAAAAGGACCCCAAGGTCCAGGGGTGTAGGGGGTTCGAATTTTAGCATTTATTTTTAGTTTTATTTTTTTTTCTCTTGCGGAGATCAGAGCTTGGAGAGTTGTTTAGCATCTGTAGGAGGGAGGGCTTCACCAGTAGAGATTTGTGAGGCATTTCTTTTTGCCATTTCTTTCTGTAATTTACCTTTCAACAGATCGGGAGAGTTCTATTTCTTAGGTTTTCTTAGTTTCTCTTTTTCCCGTTCTTCCAGACTTCAAAGGGGAGATGTTTGAGATATTTTGTTTATGTCATTTTCTCTGTAATTTTCCTTTCACAGAGCAGTGGAATGATCTTGGTAGTGAGGGATTCGAGGTTGTTTGGATCAATTTCTATTTCTTATGCAATTATTTGTCCATCTTTTTCTCATTCAGCGACGTAAATTCTTTAGAATTATTTTCTTCCTTCTGTTCTTTCGCTTCGGAAGTTGTTTGCATTTAATTTCCATGCTTAGAGAGATAGTTTAATCTATTGGTGTTAATGTAGTTCTTCTAAATTCTTTTGCTGCTGTGAAAGATAGTTCGACTCCAGGAGATGATTTTTGAGGGTTTTGGTTTTGCAGTTCAGAGGGGTGAGAGCTATGAGAGTTGTTCAAATTGCTGAGAGTTCAGATTGTTTTTGGGACTGTTTTGTTTTATTTCTCTATTCTTTTGTCTTGTGTTCATCCGGAGAGCAATTGGGATTGTGTTTTTGTGTTCTTCCATTTCTTCTGATCTGTTCTGTGAGGAACGGTGCCAGAATTGTTGTTGCTGTGTTTTACTGTTAGTTGGAGATTGCCGGAGTGGAGTTTCTTTTTTTGCTTCCACTGTGAGAGTTTGAGGGCTGTTAGAGATCCATTTATTGCATTTAGTTTCCATTTTCTTTGTGTTGAAGAGCTCAATCCTTGGCATTTATTTCAGTTCACACGAATTTTCTTTCTTCTGTGTGAATAGCTAAGATCAGTATTCCTTAATATTTGTTCTATGCAAATCGTTGAGAGATCGATCCATGGAGCAATCTATTTCTATTTCTGCCGTGTCTAGTTAGATTAATTCAGTGGAATTTGCTTCTTACATCTCTTCTTTGTTAATTCCAATTCTTCTTTCTTCTGTGAATAGTTGGTTTGGGAGATTGTGATCTGATGCACTTGTTTAGTTCTTTGGGTTGCAGAGGGTGATCCCGCGTTTGAGCAGTGGTAGATAGTTTATCATTTGAGAGATTTGATCGGTGTTGTGTACATATTCACTTTTAATGCATTGTCGAATGGTGTCAAGTTAAAGTAGTTTAATTCAAGCTCTATTTAGCCTCTCTGTGGATGACCTGTTCTCACCACTGTATGAGTTCATATTTGTTATTTTAATTTTGTGAGACAGTTTAGAGGAAGTGCGCATATTGATTTGTGTGAGGACTCTGGACACGAAAATGCACAGTCAACAATGTCGCGCGTTCAGTGACCTACAAGCTAACCTACACAACACTTATAACAATTACATTAATAGTAACTTGGCATGTCATTGGTCACGAAGTGACCTCCATTGCCACATTAAACTCAATACACGTAATCACTTAATAACTATACTTCTACCTTACTAAGCAACCGCCTTAAACAATCAAAACAAACAGTAAAAGACCAAGGCTAGGTTCACACTGAAACCTCACTGCCACCACCACGGCAAGTCAGTGTATGCGCCATGCACACACAACCATATGCACACATGACCTCTCGGCTGAGGTCGCGATGAGGGTTATGTCGCTATCAGATCGCGACACCCCGACATGTCACAATAGGAAACCCTAACGCGACGGATTTGGCATGTCGCGACTTTTCGCGACAGGTTCCTTGGTCGCTATAAAGTGGTGACCCTGCTATATATCGTGATGGAGACTCCTATCGCGACGGGTCAGCCTGTCGCGACCTTGTCGCGACAGGATGTTCTGTCGCCTTCTCAGGCAGGAACCCTAACCCGGGATCCTCTTCCTGGATCACCACCCCAAGCCTCACAAATCACAGTTAGTTCTCATTTTTCATGCTTTAATGAATGCCCTAGCATGATACCTATGGTTTAAAAGTGTAAAACGCAACACACGCGCCACACGCACGATCCATGCATCCAGACAAGGTGGGATCTCCCTACCTTCGTGAAGAACGTGCAAACCGACTATGGCACGGCGTCGTCTCCCCTGCTCCATGCAACGTCCTCCGGCGAGAGAGCGCGCCGTAAACCACACCAGAATGCCGAATCACTAGGAAATCCGCCGTAGCAGCCTCCCCTGGTCGAGCAGAGCTTGCCCCACCTCTATCTGGCCATACCTTTTTAAAAATGCACAGTGGTTCATAACGCGATGTACCTCTCCATCGCGACCTTATCTAGACGGACTAGGGCGTCGCCTTCCCAAGGCCGACGTCAACTGATTCCCTAGCGTGCGACACGTAGCAGCCATGCAGACAAAGACCGCCAAACAATGGTAACAAGAACCCGACCACTAGGTCCGTCGCGTTCAGGACGCGATGCACACCCCCGTCGCATTCACAACTAGTGAACCAACGGTGCTATTGGCCCAAATTACCGGCTCACTAAGCCCCAAAAACCTGCGGTAACACCTGAACACAAATTATGGGTCACACACTGGCCACCAAACCCGCTAAGCAAAGATTCGCTAAGATCCGAAAAATGCGCGACGTTCAACTCCTACTCTTGAAAAGTCGAAGTAATATGGTTCACTCTGACTCCTCAAAAGTCGATGATCTGGGTTCACTCCGACTCCTCGAAGTCAAAGTGATCTAGCTTCACTCCGACTCT